>BMAW01034749.1:82111-92438 GCA_019974015.1 Nephila pilipes | reverse complement strand
ATATATATATATATATATATATATATATATATATATATATATAAGATGCATTATAACAATATTTTGCATAATATCGGTCAAAAGTATTTTCAATTAAATATTTCAAAAATAGCAACTGTCCTAATAAATATGAGATGGTGTGTAGTTTGAGTTGGCTCACACCAAAAATGCACAACAAGGTGTAATTATTTAATTTCATCAGTATATGCCTTTCAATTAAAAGTACAACTGGTTATTAATTGATACTTAATGAATGTTTGGAGTTATGGCTACTGTAAATACGAATAATGTATAAAAGAATAGATATTCCAATTTTAAGACACAAATACCATTCAAATTTAATTATGTTCTCTCTCTTTGGATGCACTAATGTTTCAAATATGGATTAGCGAGCATGCATCACCATTATGAATGCAATATGAGCGTGCATTATCATTCAAAATGTAAAATCACTTCAAAGGAAGTTGATTAAGTGAAATCAAAGGATTGATAAAAGTTTTGGTTTCAGGACTCTGTTTTCAATCATAATGCATTTATTTGAGCATTTCGTTCGTTATTATTAATATCTCGATGGGTAATGAAGATACATTGACTGATATTGTAGAAGATATATTTAAGAGTTTCTTACAAAGAATTCTATACATAAAAAGGAAAGAAGATTTAAGAAGATAAGGAAAAACAAACAATCTATAAAGGAAAAATCCAATATGTTTAAACAGAAAAAAATGATATAAAATATGACGTTCTCTATGTGTTACAGAGAAAGTACAAATTAGATGAGTTGGTTAAATAAAATATTATATTTTCTGTTTGGAAAAGCATTTTAAAACCGGACTTATGCTATTACATTAGATAAAGAAAGTAATAATATATTTGTATGATTTAATAAAAAAAAAAAAAAGGCAGACATTTTTTTTTCAATTACGTCGAATATTTGAACTAGATATAGATCAAATACCAATTTATAGAAGTCTAGAGATAAATAAGCTAAGCTCAAAATGAGACAATGGGAAAATGTCGAAGACATTTTCATATTTCTGGATTTTCATATTTCATATTTCATATTTCCCCATTTGATAAAAATTTAAATATAATTAAGAATTATTTACTTTATTGGGCGATATTAACAACTTCTATGTGAATTTTAATTTGAAATAATTTATTTAAAATCTTCTTTAAATAAATGATAAGCTTTCCTTGAGTCTTTAAATAGCAGATAGGAAAATATAGTTTCAAATACAATCAATGACACATGTCTATTTTTTTGTATTATTTTGACTTTCTCCTAATATTCTGTCTTCAAATATTTTTTTTCTTCTTATTTACTTATAGATTTCATTTCTTTCATTCGTGGTAAGAGTCAAGAACTTTGTTTTAATGAGGTTCATTTTTCCATGAAAGTGTATTTCTTTCTTAGCATGAAATTCTAATTTTTTCACCTTAATCAAGACTATATAGCTATTTTTGGTAAAAGAAAGCATTGCAATGCTCTTTTTACAGACTAAGCCAAAAATGAAAAAAAAAGAGGACAGACTATCCAAAAATGAATTAGTGGTTTATATCATTTCTGAAAATGGGAATGAATTATGTTTAAGAGGTAAAAGTTGGAAACGAAAGTAAGAGTGTATTTTATTCATTTTCTTAAAAAAAAAAGAAAAAAGAAAGGGATTCTCTTAGGAATGTTTTTTTTTTTATTATTATTGCGGAGATTTTCTGTTTTTTCCCTTCAATGAATGAAACAGTTCTTTCAGAGAATTCTAGTTTGAATGTGTGTGTAGAGGGGAATTCTAACGAAAAGGAAGCTAAATCTCTCATTACATTAAGTAAAAAAAAGTTGATTAAATGGATTAAATTATATAAAGAATGAAATTCTCCATCTAATAATTGTGTTAAGAACAATTATTCATAATTAAATGATGTCATAGGCCTAAAGTATTAGAAAGAAATGGCTCTAATGAAAAGCCTTTTATAGCCATTTTTTTTATATTATTTATAAGTTGTTTTTCGGAAAATAAATGAATTGAAAATTTAAAGTTTAACTTTTTTAAGAAAAATAAGAGTTTAGAAACACACTAAATGAGTTATCGCATAAGGGAAACTAAGATTCTTTTACCATGTAAAATAATGAGTTTTCTAACTTTACATTCGTAAAAATAACAAAGACGCCGATATGATACGTTGAGAAATGAGAAATAAGTTCTTCAAACAATATAAACAAACATACATAGTAAAAAAATGGATAACAAATTAATTAACATTTCCATTTTAGGCTCTGAAGTGAGTTTTGTTATATTGTTTTTAGGTTTTAGTACATTTATTCGATACGTATTGTCTCTTAGCACAAAAATAATGTCAAGAAATATTTGTATGCTTAGCATATCCATATGTCTATTAAAGCATTTAAAGTGAACATATTTCCCATTTCAAGAGACATCAGCGAATACTTATTATGAAAACTCACAAGTATGGTTTTCGCATGGAATGTATAGTTTGGAATTTAAATATGTTTTATACTATACATTTTAAAATGAACTCTATTTACGAAAAGAAAATCACACAAGATTGTTTTATGCCCTCAACATCTTTTTTTTTTCATCTTATTTTAAATAGATGCTCTTAAAATTATTTAGAATTTTACTGCTTTAAGTATTCACTTTAATGTTAGACTTAAAAAAATTCTAATTTAAATAAAAGAGCTATTTTTGGATTTCTTCAATACGTTCCGAATTATAGAAATATCTTAAAAGTTTCCGAAATTTTATTCTAAGTGGGCATTACGTTTGACGAATTATCATGTCATACAGACACATTTAAATGAGAAATTTACATCAATTTAATTATTAACTAAATGCTGATAATTTATCGCACAGATTATTTTCTATGAAGCATACAGAAAAAAGATTCATGATGTTTTTATTTCATTTGTACGGTTCATTCGGAAATCTACAGACGTGAGAATATTAAAGATAGCACGACCAATTACCAGCAATAAGCCAAACATTTACTTAAAGGCTATAATATAAAAACAATATAATAATTAAATATAAATATAAGTCATTAATCAAAAAGTACAACTAATGTAAAAACTGAAAAAACCTTTAACATCATAGCAAAAATCAAGAGAAAGGAGAATAATAGTAATGCAAAAATGTCGATAATATAATTTAATACGGTTCCGTACATTGGAGAGTAAAATGTGAGTTTAAACCAGTTTTATGGATTCAATCAAGATTACTGCAATGAATGCATTTTCATTAAGGGCAATTTCATTAATTATTTCATGCAATAATTACATTTCATCCCTAACAAATAAAATAGAAAAGCCAAACTGAAACGAAAATTCAACAATTGAAACATTTAATAAGGAAACAAATACAACATACAAACAAAGTGAAAATTTTAAACATAAGCATAAACTATATGCCTTATTATATAGTTACAAAAGTATTTTTTTTAAATCTAAAATATTTAAATCCAGTTCAAAAATCTTATCTGTAAAAAGATAATATGTTAAAAAGTTTTTCTGAATTTCACTTGGTGTGTGTGTGTGTCATCAAATTTTCCATTGTTAATTTAACCAATTGCCCATTAAGCTAGAGCTCTGAAATCTTGAGAATCTTTCTTATTCGCCTAACAATGAAATATTTAGACATTTGCGACAAGTTTTTACTAATATTTCGATATTTTTTTTAGTAACGTAATTTGAGTAGTAAGCTGACGCCATCTATGGAAGATATATTGAATGACGCAGAGAGAGTGATCTTAAAGACGAGAGATATGAAGTTTTTTACAAAGTTTTAACTAATATTTCAATAATTTATTTTAATATACTTTGCCACCATATAAAAACGTTGGTTCTTATCTTGAATTTTTATTTATTGTTAAACACATGATCGATATAAAGTGGTACAATAACATAAATCTAGAAAACATCAAGCAATTGATTCATTGATTTTGTTTGTAAATAAATATATATTTGCTAAAATAATTACAAAAGCAAAATTTAGTAGTTTTTAAAAAGTTAATATCCTTTACAAAAATAATTTTATAACTTAATTTTTTTTTTAAATTTATTAACTTTTATAGAATTTAATAATCTAAAAATTTTATAAGAAAAAAGAAAATTCTAATAAAAAAATTGTTTTCATCTGGTGTCAAAGTTTAAAATGAAAGAAATGTATTTTTAGAAAACAACCAAAAAATACTATAAATCACCCCCATCACTAAAAAAAGGCAAAAATTAATATGAAGTTATTTGAAAAAATATAAATACAGATACCAATAAAAAGTCATTCATACATTACTAAGATATAAAAAAAATGTTAAAGGCAAAAAGACATTTAGTTATAAGAAATTTGAAAAAAATTAAAATTCAGAAATTATTAAATATTAATCTCTAAGCAACTTATAATTGTAAGCTGTAAAATTAAACTATTTTAAACATATTTAAATTTTAAATTATATATTACAAATTGTATGCATCCAAAAATATTTAAAAAGGAAATATATAAAAATGTAGTAAAATAATCAAATAAATAAATTTTATATTTTAAATTTCTTTTTAAAATTTAATAGGATAATCAACCTCAGCACAAGTAAAATAGAAGTTATTTAACTTATTTTGAAAATTTTGAGGTATATTAACAGTTTAATATTTCTAAGTAAATGATTATGTGAAACGTTCCCACATTTAAACTTAAATTACTATCAAAGAATGTAACTTTGAGAGAATAGAGAAACAGTAATTATTTTTCATGTCATACATATTACTAATTATCCTATTATTAACTACTTTTAAATTAACCTCTACAAATTTTGTTACAAAATAATTTATATTAATTTAAATCTGATTAACATAATGGATAATACAATAAATATTTTAACATCTCTGCTGATATTAAATTGTGAACCTATAAGATCATTAATATATCTAAATAGTTTAAGTAATCATTGTGTATAAAATTATGCTCAAAGAAAGCCAACCAACCAACCAGCAAGAATATAAACAAAATAACTCTCCTGACATTTATCTTTAATATCAATATCATTTTTTTCTTTACAATTAATATAATTATCTTTTAAAGCAAGATTAATAAGAAATTTAAATATCCTTTACTTATAAAAATATTAATTTTTATTCCACAAATTTAACTAAAACGACCAAAGGAAATCCACTAAATCTATAGAATTATAAAAATCTTCAAAGTTAAAACTATAATTAGAGTAAATATCTTTATTTTCTATATAATTAGTAATTTCATAACTGTTTTTTAATAATAAAAATCCTATCAATCACTCTACAGCACAGAAGGGATTCAAAATGATTCATCCGTTTTCACTTTTTTCCGATCACTCTTCTTTCACGATCACTTTTATCTTTTCATAAATAAACGACACAGAATAAGTGATATATAAGTTCATTTTGTCCCTAATGTTCCAAGTTTATCGTAAAATTACCAAATTTGTTGGAAAGTTGGGATGTAGAGTAATTCCTTAAGGTACTTAACTACCTTCACAGAATTTTTTTTTTTATCGAAAAAAAAAAAGAAAGAAATTTTATTGAAACACTTATGTTTTTAGTTACAATGGTCTACAAAATAGAAAATTCAAAAGTAATTTTAATTAACTTGTTCTTTATTTTACAAATTTTGGCATCAGTTTTTTAACATTTAGTAAAAAATGACTCTAAAATTCATATAAAAAATTCTAATTAATTAATATATTTCACTTTTGTTTCAACAATATATTTACTATCCATACATCTATACTGTAAAGCAGAAAAATGTAGTCATTTGAAAATCATGGAAAAATTTCATGTGAATATGTGAAATACTTTTTAAGAAATTAGATTTTTCGTAATAAAAAAAATTAAAATCGCAGTTTTCAAGAAATAGCAATTAAAGATTTTAATGTTTCTTAAAAATTATATACTTACATTAATGCCTTAACTAACTACTCTTGAAACAAATGCAAGCCATTTTGAAGTCGTAAATATGTGGACTTTTAATAAAAAGTAACAAAAAACTTTTGAAAATTTTTATTAAAAAGATAATTTTTGGGTAGGCACATAACTTAAGAAGACCGGTTAAGTAAAATTTGACCAAAATTTCAATTTTCACTTTTTTACATCATTAAGTAGCTTAGACTTTTATTATTCCAACGAAGTATCTCACTTGTTTATCAGAAATACAAAAGTGTTGGACTTTTTCATTCTTTCTTTGAGCATTTCGTAACTTGTTGAGCACTTAAAGAGTAATATTGTAACGTAAATAAACTTCTCGCATGAAGTGGCACCTCATTTATGTTTTACATATATCATTAACTTTATTTAACATTTACAATTTCCCTACAATTGAAGAAGTGTCAACAATAAAATTAATTTCAACGCTTTCTTATAGTTTTAAACTTTTTACATTGTTATTTGCGGGAGTTTTAAGTTTTGAGGATAACAGACTTTGTTGCTCTTTTTCCAATAAAAAATCAAGAATGATTTTTAAATATTTTTGTGTACCTTGTTTTGTACACTTAAATTACAGTACAATTTCTTGACCAATTATTATTTTACTGGTATTAAAGAGTTAGTTAACTTATTTAGAATGTCACAAAAAAAGAGAAACGTTACAAAAATGTAATTTTTTTTTTAAATTCAACCATCAGTGATACTGAGATTGTTATTAGAATAAATCCTAAAGTTGAAACTAAACTGCTATATTAAGTGATTATTTCCATCAGTACAATAAACTTGATGATAATACAGCTGATGAATACGAGAATATATCATTATTTGTTTTAATGTATGTTTTGGATAAATTTATTTCTAGTAAATATTTTATTGGGAGCATGTATATGCCAGTTATAAGTGGAATAGAACTTACATCAAATTACAGATCCATTGGAAATGTGCACTCACTTCCAAAATGCAGTAAGCTGTTTGGAATGGATATTTACAATTATTACCGAGAAAAATGAAAATCCATATCATGGACTATGTCCAGTTTGATTGAAAGCTAGTACGGATTTCATCTTAACCAAACAAAAGGCAAAATGTTTGACTACACCAAGCATACGTACGTTCCTCTACCAATAATGCAAGTCATCTACCCAGTATCAAGAGATTTGACAAATCCGGAGGCGCTAAGAAAATTATGTTTATATAATATAGCAGAGTCCTGATGAATCTGTGATCATTTTCATCTGGACTCTTGTATCAAAAACTGTATTTGTGACCATCAAAACTTATATTTTGGTATTTTTTATGCTCTATTTCATTCTTCATTGTAGGAAATGTATCAAAGTGCCATACGCTATTCAAGAATGGAATTCATTACGGCCATCACTGCTTGAAAAATATGAAGGAATCATATAAAAAAACTCATTATCATTAAAGAACGGAATTTATCCAAATATCAAAAACATGCCAGAAAAAGAAATAAAAAGGCAAAAAGGAAACTGGAAAATTCTTATGATAATAAAGAAGGTGATAATACTTTCTAAAAAGTAGGACATTATTAAATTTAAATTCTTAATCAACATTAAAAGTATGAATGAAATCTTTAAATGCTATCTTCTCAAAACTAGATTTTTATATTCTCATATTTTTTTATATCTGGATTTTTCATTCTCATGTTATTGTATCTCAATATCTATGAAAATTACGAATTCAACCTTTTAATGACATCCATATTATGCTATATCACATACTTTATTTAACTCAGGGTTTAGTGGTATTTAGAAAATTATTTATTTTAAGTAGCAAAGTAATACTATAAATGCTAAAATAAGATTGATTTTGAATAAATAATTAATAATAATTTTACTATATTACTTGGAAAGAAAGTGACATGCTAAAGTATGTAAAACATGTTATTCTATGAAAATTTCATATTCCTATCTTTCACCATTTCTGAGATAAAGTAATGAAGTTGATAAATTTATCATAGGAAGGGATTTCTCGACCCATATACATATATATATAGATACATACATACGTACATACATACGTACATATATATATATATATATATATACATGCATACATATGTATATATATCACGTACTAAAACAAAAGAAGTTCATAACAAGCATTTATGGAAGCTAAAAATAAATTACCTGATTCTAGCAATTACAAAATAAATTAAATCAATAATTAAAATTTGTACCAGAAAAATTAATTACATATAAAAATAAGTTCAAATATTAACATGGACTTAAAATTGAAACAATCGCTATAAAAAGTTTAAAAAATAAATTTAAGAAAGAAAGCCCGATATGTTGAAAAAAGATGTTAAATAATTTTAATTGTTACCCGCTGTACTCGTATAAGACAAAAGTGTTGTTGAGCTAGTTTTAAGGTTCGAACCTTTCTATTCAGCTAATTACTTTATAATAAATTAGAAGGAAAACATTGATACCGAAAATCAGAGAACAATGTTCAAAGATGGAAATAAACTCCAAAAATTAAATAGAAAGAATGTAAACCAAAGAAATGAATCGATAATAACTAACTGAAGATTATCTGTTACACAGGAAATCTTTACTATTTAAGGTCAAGAAACATAGATTGAATATCTTATCATCCTCATTGAACTTTTTTTTCCAAGTTTGCTTCATACAAAATGGTGCTGTTTACAAATTATACCACCTATTTCTTTCAAAATGGAAGAATATTGTTATACTAATAAAATATAACTAAAGAGGAGAACATAATATAATTAAGAAACTTTAGATACAGTTAAAAATTATAGAACTATATCTCTTGAATTATATTATTTATTATTTCCCACATTTTAATTTATATTTCTCTATATTCCGCGCAAAAAAGTTTAGAAAATGTATTATTTTATTTAGTATAAACACTCCTTTTTGGTTAGTGCATAATATATATATGAAATAATAATAGTCTAACTAAATTATATCCCTTGAAGTCATTCTAAATAATCTATTCACTTTTAACGGAAGAAAACTGTCTCAAAGACATAATAAACTTTTATTACTTGGTGTCTAGAGAATAGGCAAAGAAAATTAGAGTATATATATTAGTGATAAATAAGACGCCTTAATATATTTTTAGTAGTGATATACAAAGGTATCTCCATTTACTAATATTTATCTGTGCGAGATCCATTAAGACTTATTCACTGATCCTAAGCTATATATATATATATATATATATATGTGTGTGTGTGTGTGTGTGTGTGAAAGAGAGAGTTTATTTATCTGACCCTGGTTTGAAATAATGAATAAAATTCAATAACTTAATACAGTATGCTGACATTGAATTATCATGAATTTTTGGCAATAACAATTCTTCTAAATTTCATTAAATCAGGATTTTATGATAAATGATAAAATGATAAATTTTAAATTTCTTTTAAATCATATAAACTTACAGTTATTTAATTTATTAAAAAATATTTTGACTGTAAAGTATATATATATACGGAAAATAAACAAATCATTTTGAATACTGTGCTTAAATTATCCTCCAACTGCAGACGTGATCTAGAAGGAATTTCCATTCAAATTGGTAACTTCAGATAAAAAGAAAGAATTTTTAGAAAGTTCGAGCCAATACTTTTTCAAGATGGAGCCAATTTATAAACTTCAAGCTCATAAAGAAATCTGGGAAATAAAGTAAGATTTGGAAATACATCCAAAGAAAGGAAATGGCTATTTAAAAAGAGTTGAAGAAATAAAGAAGTATTCAGAAAAAAAATCTGTAGAAAGTCATATTGAAAACTGAGCTGAATGGCCTTTCCATCTATGTCACACATCAACGTTCTTAGAACATAAAGAAAACTATCTGAGTTATGGATTTCAAAAATATTAAAATAATATTTATATCAATAACGAAGCAATACTAAACTAAGAGCTTATAACATTGCTAACTATTGTAAAATAATGCACAAGAAATTACAAAAGCAAAATATATGAAAAAATGAAAAAAAAAATATATATAACGAAAAAAAATATGGATGTTACATTCCATAAAGAGTTTGCATGACTACGGTAGAAGATAAAATTAACTAAATTTTCTGAAAAGTGGGAGAACTGAGGACTTACTAAATGAGGGAGAACTCCTTGTATGAAAAAAGAGAGTGAAATATCCAAAGAATATATTGAATATTTTCTGTCTTTCTCCAGCGCTTTGTTGGTAAGTATATTAAAAATTCTAACTATGTTCGTATTTGATACAACACACACACATATATATATATATATATGCGTGTGTCTATGTGTTTTGAAATACTTTTTTGACATTGACACTGAAAGATTCGGTATTGGAATATTAGTGTGAAATATAATTTATATATATATATATATATAT
>BMAW01034749.1:56541-82101 GCA_019974015.1 Nephila pilipes | reverse complement strand
ATATATATATATATATATATATATATATCACTATTTTAATCTTGGGAAATAAATTTTGTTACTAAATATTTTAGTAATTTATGTATATTCATTTTAAACTTTTACTTTTTACTGATATTAATTTTAAGTTTAAATAGTTTTATTTTATGTTTGATATCTGCTTTTTCATCATTTATGTTCAGCACTTAAAATTACATTTAGATATTGTTTAATGCAGATTATATATTTTTTAAAATTTTACTACCAAGCTATACATATATATATGTTTGTGTGTGTGTGCGAGTGAGTGCGTGTATGTACTGAAGAAATATGAAACATCAGTTCGTAAGACCATCAGAATAAAACAAAAATAAAAGGTGAATTACACAAAATAATTTAGGAATGTACAAATTAAAAAGAAATTTCCCTTTAAGGACAGAATACACAGAATTAATTTTTTTGGTTTTTCCAACCTTCTCCTCTGTTAACTTGGTGGGTTTAATTGTTAAAACTTTATGTTCAAAATAAAGCAATAATAAAAATAAAACAATAATAGTAAAAAATAAGTAAAAAATTACTGTAATTCATTTCTTTGAGAAATATTCTGGAAAGTCAAAACATCATCGAAGTGGAAAAGTAAAATAGTATTCCTTCCTAGTTATATATATATAAACTTTATAACAAAGAAAACGAAGCAACATAAAGGATTTGCCCGATTGTTATGAAATTTCATATAAAGATACATTTAGACCGAACATGCAAATGATTAAAATTTGGTGTCCAATGAATAAATAGCAGGAGCTACAGCGCATTGGAACTATGCACTCAGCAAATGTATATAAGAAGCGATTCTCAATCACATGGTCAATTTTTTTGTTGCATTGCGATTTAGGATACATTTCATCAGTGAAAAATTGATTCACCGAAGGATACGAGCTTATTACGATCAACTGTCAGAGTTTGAAAGACGTCGTATCATTGGATTGAAAGAGGCAGGTTGGGCAAATCGGAAAATCGTTCGTCAAAAAGTTTGAAGCGATGTGGCTATTAGAAAATGCTGGTAAGATTGGGTGGAGAATGGCAGATTTCAGCTTTAAGTTGATAGCGGTCGACTTAGGGCCACAGCAGATTGGGAGGACATAGCGATTGTCAGATCAGCTATAAAGCGCCTGATTCATCATTATCAATCAACAGACGTGTGCTCCACAAAAGAATGTCCACAATGACCATTCACAGACGGCTGATAGAGCGAAATCTACGCTTGTACCGACCGCTACACCACCTGACACTCATGCCTGCACACTGTCGAGACAGATTATAGAGGTCCTTGGGTCGATCAGGTTGGAATGATGCTGACTGGGGACGTATAGTCTTTACGGACGATTCCCGCTTCCAACTGTGTCCTGACGATCATCGAATACGTGTCTGGGACGCCCAGAGCAGCCTGCCGATCCTGCTTTCACTATTGTAAGCCACACAGTCCCTCAACCAGGAGTTAAGGTCTGGGGTGTCTTTTCCCTTCATAGCTGGAACCCTCTGGTCATCATTAGAGACACTCTTATAGCACAGCCGGACGTCGACGACATTCTGAGAACAGTTTTGCTTCCGTTCCTGTTGCACTACCCTGGCCTTATTTTGAGCAAGATAGTGCCAGATCACATACGGTATGTGTCACTATGAACTGTCTTACAGCTTGTCAAATACTTTGTAGTCCGTAGATCTCTTAATCAGGCATATATATATATGTGTGTGTGTGTGTGTGTGTGTGTGTGTGTGTTTTGGGTGGGTGGGTGGGTGGGTTAGGTGTGGGTGTGGGTGTGCGTGCGTGTGCGTGTGGGTGTGTATGGTATGTCGTCACAGCGCAGGGTTGCAAAATTGTAGGCAATTCAGGGTACACCTAGCACAGCTGGGTTGGAAATACTTGCTAAGCATGGTAGATGGTATTGCACATGGCCGAGAATTTCAAGCGTTCTTTATTTATACATTGGTAATAAAATCGGTGATTATACGAACGAGATGCTAACAGATATGTATCTGGCGGAGTGTGTTACCATGTGCAAAGCACAAATCTTAAAGCTTCTTTCGACAATTTTCAAAAAGGTATATCCCCATCAATAAACTCTTTGGATAATCAATACATCTTTGACGTTTGTAATCATTTAGTCAATACATTTAAACAGTAGGAGGTCGGTCGTGGTAATCCACTATTTTGGCCGGCTTGATCACTGGAGCTTTCATATTTTGACGTCTTTCGGAGCATACCTAATCACTGGTGTATACACATCCATTCATAGTGCCTAGAACTTGGTTGTTCGCATCACCATAGCTGCTGGAGAATTTCAGGACATTTCAAAACTTTGAAGAACGAAATGTATCAAAATTTTCAAAAAAATATTTAATTTTAAAAAATATGTCATAAGTAAATTCAGTTTTTCATGTAAGAGGGTTTTCTTGTATTAAATACATAATGGTACCCCAAAACCTAATTTTTAGGATCATAAATAAAAAGAATATTGAAAGCATAACGTGTTCCCTCCTCCCCCTTAAATCTGTTGGGTCTCAAAGTCCTCGTATTAGCATTGTTTAGATTTTACGGGAGTGGAGGGCAAGTACAAGTGCCTTTCTCATCACTTGATTGAGACTTAAAGTTACATATTTTGTCACAAATAGTCCAGCTACTCAGATTAATTTCTTCTTCAACTAAGTATGGAATGTATCCAGTACTTTCAGGTTCCCAGAGATATTTTTTTCCTTACGGAAATGACATGTACATGCGGTAGTATAAGCAAAATACACATGAAACGAACGGCATTATATATATGTATATGTGGTTTATTATTAAATAATCATCAACAATTGTAACATTGGTCAAAGATGTTCAGATCGAAGAAGTTGTTCAAATCGCCATCCACCATCAGTGTTGCTGGACTCACATCTTGATCACATAGAGTAGTCTTAAAAGGTGCAATTAGTTGAGAAATCGGGAAAAGAGTTTCTTACCCTTTAAACTGTAATTGAACCACTTTAGAGATTGTTGCAATTCATAGAAATTCCTTCTTGTTTTCAGAAGAAATGGAGATAGCGTGCACTCTCCTGCACGTTTATCTTCAAATCCCTTTTTTCCACCCTTTTGTCCCAGCCCGTGAAAGAGGAATCGATCATTTTGCACATCGCTCTTTTTGTATATGAGAGTTATTTTTCTCTTACCTTATATTACTCTCCTAAAATTACTATATATCAAAATATAATACATTTAATTTGCTTGATTTTGAAACAGCATAATTCTTTTATCTGTGCAAAATTATAAAATGTAAGTAAATATTTTTATTGTGTTTTTAATAATATTCAAATTCATGTACACAAATACGATTGATGTAAAAATGTTTAAACATCGAAAATTAATTTTAAAGCAGAAACAAACAAATCTTATATTTTCCCCCGTTTTTCATACCTATGATAATTAGAAAACAAATTTTTTTCAGTTCATTTGAATTATTAAATTCAATAGAATACAATGCTATACCTTAAATCATTTAAAGATGGAGGGAATTTTTGGTATGTACTCTTTCGCGACTTACCTTATTTTTAAAATTCTACCGAGTGTGTATTGCATTTCACAATTGTTAACATATTTGGAAAAGTTGAATGTAATTATAATATGCTGCTTCGGTGCAAAATTTTTTAAAAAAAATGAAAATCATGTCATACTTAATTACTAGAATACTGTGGTGGAAGGAAAGTTCTTGCATTTTTGTCTTTGCAAATATTAACGAGTAAAATATTTTATTTTAGATAATAATATGTACAGCCGTTATAAGACTATCTATTTAGATCTTCATAACTCTGAATGCAGAATGAAATTGTAAAGGCATGTTTTCGAACATTGCAGGCCTCAGTCTTCTAAGAGGCAATTCCTTTCACTTAGGTGGTGCACTATTCTCCGCATATGTCCCAGACCTTCTCGACTTCAATATCATTTATTGACTTTAGAAATGTATATTCATCTCCATTTTTACAAAGTCGTCTTGAGCATCCACTTTATTGGAAGCGGAAAAATACTTATTGGAGTGCCTAGTCCTTGCGGTCATTAATCCCCAGTATATTGGCTATTAGTTATGGGTGAGATAGAACTTTGGTTATTTCACTTGCCCAGGATTTTAAGAATTAAATCATGAAAATTTTAAAAACATGAAAAATTAAATTAATTTAATGAGCAACAGTAACCTACTGTTAAAGAAATGCTTTGATTTTATTGTTAGGTAATTGAAAGAGGTATTTATAATATCTTAGTTATTTAAAAAAGTGGTGTTGATATTGTGCTATTTTTAATTTGAACAAGTTGAAAAAAAAATTTAATTTTTAAGTTGAGTTGGAGGCAGTAGATAATTTAGTTTAACCGTCAGTTTGAGACCGTGGAGGGTGTAATTTATTTGCATGTTGAGTGTTGAATCCTAACTACACCTGTGATGAATATATTAAGTTTGTCTAGATCGTTGTCTACTTTAGACATGCTATTTACAGCTTCAAAAAGTTTGAGAAATTTGTTAAATAAATTTTGTAATTCATTTATTGCTGTGAGGAAGTTAAAGCTGTTCGGGTTATTATTAATAATAATGTTTGGTGGATTGATGGGAGCTTTTGTCGGTTCAAAAGGACTGAAAGCTTCGGTTGTATTTTGCACCATTTTTGGCGTCATCTCTTGAGGGATTTGATTGCTACAAACATTCGAAAAAAGGTCTTAAGTAACTGGTCTGGTTGCTGTGATGTTTCTATCGAGTTTTTTGGGGTTTTGTTTTCGGGAATAGGGGGAAGCCTCTCCAGGATGCCATATGTTCAGCTTTGCAATTTATGCAAGTTGGGTGCTCGATTATTTTTGATTTCGCACTCACCAGTGCGATTGTTTCGACCGCATTTTAAACATCTTGCATTCATTCGGCAGTTCTGAGACGAGTGATGAAAGTGATTACAATTATAGCATTGCGTGATGGCTTGTTTCCTTTTGAAGGGAACTTTTTTTATGGATATGTAAGTAATTGCTTGCACTTTGTATATGTCAAGTGCTTTATCGTCTCTTCTGACTTCCGCCATGAAGATAGGTAGTGGGTGCTTTGATTTTGGCTGCCTAAGCTGCACTATTTTGTCGACTTTGATGCCCTGGTTTTTCAGGTTCTCTTTTATTTTGTCTATATCGGCATATATGGGTAGGCCTTTGAAACAGACTTTCAAAGGTTTTTCGTTTATCGGATGGATTATAAAATACTCAGCTTTCATATTAGTAAAGAGGTTAGTAATTCCCCTGTGATCATTTTCAGTCTCAGGAGTTATCTTGATATATTGGCTCGAAAGTTTGCTGACAAATTTCGGGTAATCTCCGTTTACTGCTTGTATTTGTAAATTATAGTTTTGTGTCAACCGAAGCATGATCGGTTGGATCTTGGGTGGTTGTGTGTGTGGGGGGGGGGGACAAC
This sequence comes from Nephila pilipes, assembly GCA_019974015.1. NCBI lineage: Eukaryota > Metazoa > Arthropoda > Arachnida > Araneae > Nephilidae > Nephila > Nephila pilipes. The sequence goes on along the minus strand of BMAW01034749.1, from coordinate 76,654 downwards.
GTCCGCTTCCTCGGTATCTACTGCCGCGAGCACATTGAAACTATCGCTCGTTTTAATAGGTGTTGCTTTAGTTAAGCTCTTGCTAGTATTATTCTTAGCCGTTTTAGATGGTGCTATGAATCCATCATTATCAGTTTTATTTAGTACTTTAGGAGCTTTACAAGGTGTTTGTTGGATATCGTTAGGCTTAGTCTTATCGTTGCTTAAGCTAGATTCCACAGGTCTTTTGCGGAGGTTTACGTTGGTTGGAATAATTACTTCTTTATAAACTTTTGAAATAAAATTCCTGTCATTAATAATATTTTAAATAATGTTACTACCATTAGCTGGGCAAGTACAAATAAAGTACAGCTCCCCTGTAGTTCTGGATATTTCCTCTTCGAGTAATCCACTTTATCCTGATGTCATATGTGCTGCCTTGCAATTCGAAGTAGCAATCATTGACAAAAAAGAGCGGAGAGTAACTTAGTTAAGCGCCTGTTCTCAAGAATACTTCTTTATTTACAGTATCCTTGCGAAAAGATTAGCATTAACGTTTTTATTGAGTGTGACATAGTTTGAAGTATTTATGGTACAAACAGTGTTTTGTTAGATCAATTAAGTTCAGTCATGCAAAAGCAAACAAGAGATATATTAATCTATGCAAACGTATAAGTAAAATTAAAAGAAATCAAGAAAAACAGAAATTTAAACAGAAATAAAAAGATAAGACGAAAAGTAAAATAAATGAATGAAATCCACATTAATTTTCTATATATTTTTCGCATTTTATTAAAGCTATCCATTTTTGCAAAGCGTGATTAATTGTTGTGATATTTATTTTTTAGTTGGTTACCTTAAAGCAGTAGCTAATATTATGTTTCTTTTTGGAAAAAGATTCAACATTTTTTGCAAAATTATTGATTGTTTAAAATATTCATATATTTAATTGCATGTATTAAAAATCTTATCTTATTGTAAATTACAAGTTAACTTAAATAAATATAGTACAAAGTACAGACAATTACAGAAAAGAAAACCGAAAACATTATTTCACGTTTTATTTTTCAAGCTACCTGCAATAATTAACTAAAACTATAAATATTAGTATGCTTATTTTTCTATTATAAATATTATAAAAATGCATTTTGCTGCATTTTTTTTCTCAAATAAATACAGATATAACTAATTATTAAAAAGGATTTAAATAGTGTTATAAAATGGTTCACATAAACGTTCCCAAAATTTTTGAGCAACATTGTTTGAATTATTTATAAATATTTCTCAAAAGTTCATAAAAATGTGACAAATGATGTATAATATTTTAATTTTACTTTCATTGAGAAAAAATGTAAATATGTTTTCAGATAGAAGCATTATTATAAGACTTAACTCAAATTTGGTGCTTTACGAAAAAATTGGAACTGCTAATAAAGGAAAATTGCTGAAACCTAAAAGAAGTATCCAATTATGTGCATCTTATATTAACACCAATAAAAATATCAAATTAAATGTCTATAATATACGTACTTTTTATTCGATAGTCCACAATAAAATTCGTGATCAAATTATAATCATGAAAGCACGATTAAATTCTTCTTTCAATCATAAAAATTGCATTACAGCATTTTATAGATAGCAATGGTCTTGCTCGCTTTCCTTTCCAATTCAAATTACACTGCAACAGTTCCCCATGGGTACAACTCTGGGTAATTTTAAAAACTTACCGTTACATAATTTCTCAATGGCTGTATTAATTTCAGAAGTGGCATAGGGTAATTTTATAATTTATTTTGTACTAACTATCATGAATCGTAAAAAGTATTGTAATTAATTCATGAATTATAATAGAATATTTAAATATTTCTTGACATTTTTAATTTAATCTTTTATTAAAAAAAAGGTTGAAATATCCATTATTTTATGAGAGAAATAATATGAAATATTTTATATAATACTTATTAAGTTCATTCTATTGATTTAGAACAACATTTAATAAATTTTGATGCAAAATTATAGTTACATCAAGATTTTTATTTTCTTAATATTTAATCAAAATTCATTAAAGAACATTTTTCTGTTGTAATCAGTACTAACTGCTGAATAAAAAAATTGAAATTAGTCTGTAAACACACTTTAGAAAAATGTAAGTGAAGAAAAACGAAAGTAGTACAAGCAGAAGGAAGTCAATACTATACAAAAATTTGAAAATAAATAATAGAACTTCTAAAATAGTATTTCCCTTAATTCTCACATAACGTGTTTAAAAGCCATTACCAAGTTAAGGTAGAGTATAGTCTTATAAGAAATTAAGAAAAAAAGAATCACTTGCCTTTTGGTTAGAATAGAAAAGTATTTCAACTAGTGAAAATCTAGAAATTCGAGGGTCTTGAAGAATATAATTGAAAATTTTACTTTTAACTAATATCTTGAAGGAGACACTTTTTAAAATTAGTATTAAAAACGTTTAAATTCAAATGAATTTTTCTGGTTATAGAAAATCAAATCAAAAAATTTAAGCTAATGCAACTTTTTATATATCTTCATAATTTATTCCAAGAAATGTGAAGAATGTATTGTGAGATACCATACTTGTTTAAAGATGGTGATGCAGATTCTTGTAGCCTCGTCTCCATAACATCAAATATAACACGCAGAGGTGAATCTAAAAAGATGACTGACTGTAGCTATAAAACAAAGAGATTTGAAAAGTTTTTATGGTAAAGCGAGAAAGAGGGTCTTGATGTAGTTATTGTTTCCTTCGCTATTTGCTCTTTCGTTTGAATAAACATATTTTTTTGGAAGAACTTGCCATCACTCAACCATTATTGCCATCTGAATTATGTATTATTCCATTTATTCAATTCTTATATGTTTATTCTTCTAAATTTCAAGTGGATTAAACAGCTGCTTTACTTTGAAGCAAGATGAAAAATATAATTTTTTTTACATAAGTATATTTTTCAGTTATTGGAGCTCGTAAAAACACATCAATTTTTCAAGCAAGCCATTATTAATTTTCAGAATACAAAATTAAATGTAATTCGTTAAAACCGGGCTTTTATGGAGATATATTTAAATTTCAATTAGTCAATGGAAGCTTAACTTTTTTTTAAATAATTTTTTATTTAAATTTCTGTTTTGTAAATCGATTGGATAGATTATTGGTTTTCTTTTGTTATTAATAAGCACAGTTTTTTGACAGAAAATCAAGTGCAATACTTTTCACTATTTAGATTGCTATTACTAAATAAATAAAATTTGGCATTTTAATTTCAGAATAATATGGATAATTTGGTTTCTGTATCGGTTTCAGAGCTCATTAATATTGATTTTTTATTAACGTAACGCAAAGAAATACTCAAGGGTTATTAGTTACGGTCCTAGGAATTACGAGTCATGATCCAAAAATGGGCAGAACATCTGAGCTGGAACAGTTCTTTCACAGCTTCCACATCAAAACAGAAAAATTACTTTTAGCATCGACAGATTTAAAGCGCGTCAGTCCCTGTACAAGAAGGGCGTTTAGCAGAATCAGGACCTGAACTCACAATTCGAATAAAACAACACCTGACTCAAACTCGCGGGTGTGTGAAACCATTTAAATTCCCATATTCATGCATTTTAAGGACGAATTATTATTTATATGTACTTAACTTCGTATTTTCAAAGGTTTTAAAATATTTTAAATTAGTCAAACTTTAATTCTGAACCGTTTGAAAAAATAATTATTTTACTAAGAACACATCACCCACGTCAAAAAATTTAGAGGAAAAAAAACATGTTATAAAAATTATTAATGAGTCACTCTAAAATTTGTAAATGCGGCTGACCTGCTTCCAGGATACCCAAGCAATTATGCTCTATTTTTAACAATTCCTCTTGTAACCAGTTTTTTTTATTTCTTTCTCCACTTTTTCAAACGTTCAGATTACACTCATACCTTGGTTAGCGTAGCATAACCACATCTTGCTTTTCCGTCAATTAACTCCGCCAACATTCACACACGTACGAAAATTAAATTCGGCTTTCAGAAAGAATTTGTCTGAAGAGAAACTCATTTTATTTAAAATGAAATTCAAATATACCTTGATAACCCTTGTTTATAAATCGAAATTTATGTAAAAATGAAACATAATTTTAATGCGAGAGTGCGACTGAAAAAAATAATTGAGAGTATTTTTTTTATTATTTATGAACTGTTTTTCCTCGTAAACGCAAATCTCTCTTTTAATGAGAAACACAAAATTTCTGAGGGAAATTAGAAAATTGTAAAAAACGCCTTATTTACCTAGTTCAAAATATGACTTCACATTTCACTGTAATTTTCTTTTTCATATTGTATATGCTACTACTTTTAATAAAAAAAATATAAAGAAAATATTTTTAAGTCTCCGAAAATCAAGTTTTTTCTTATTTTATTTACTATTACTCTATCATTTTTAGTGTTTTTTTTTTCTTTCCTTCAGAAAATTGGCTTCATAAGAGAAAAATGGCATTTTTCTTCCTCTGCATTATTTTGCTAAACTTTTCATCATTCTTTATTCATGATATATCAAAAATTGCGTTTAGTCATATGTTAAATTTAAGATTGTATTTCTCTGAAACTAGGTAATTGACAACCAATTTATTTAACTTTACCGCAAACTCTTATGATGAAAGTTCTGAATTATTAACATATAAAGATCTAATTTAAAATCATGTGATGTTATGACAAATCCGAATGCTTATTGTTGTTTTTGGCCATTAATTATTAAGTAGCAGATGTAACAAAAGGGCGATATCTAATAAGGTATGTTCGAGACAGAATTTTAATTTATATCTTTATATGATTATTTGAAGAAAAGTCTTTTCATTCCTTTTTTATAGAAGCATGATAAGTTCATAAGTTTGTAATGAAAATGTAATAACTTAACCTTAATCATCCCTTTTCCAAGCATGTAGTAGACATATTTAAAATGGCTTCATACTTCAAGGTATATTATTGCCAAATACACCGTGTATTGGATTCTGAAAATTAAGTTACTAGCAAAAGACAATATTCAGATATTAGTAGGTGAGTAAATCAAAGTTTACTCAAAAAATTTACTTTTGGTGACGCGAGTCAAATACACTCTATAACAAAAAAATAATTAATAATGATTTAAATAATTAATAATAATTTAAATAACTGAAAAAATAATTTTTTTAAAAACCATTTAGTCTCTGAATGGAGCAACATAAATTTAGATCTTCACAATAATTTTTCTTTTCACGAATTTCGTATTTTAATCACACTCTATAACAAAAAAAAAAAAAAAAAAAACGACGCACCAAGAAAGAGTTGCCCGATTGTAATGAAATTTCGTATACAAAGACATTTGGATAGAACATGGAAATGATTGAAATTTGGTGTCCATTGAATCAATAGTGAGAGCTACAGCACATCAGAACTGCTCACTCAGCAGGTGTATATAAGAAGCGATTCTCAATCAGATGGTCAAATTCTCTGCTGCATTGCGATTTTTGATACCTTTCAAAGACTGCAAAAGTACCTCAACTGCAGGATTATAGCTCGTTACAAAAAACTGTCAGAGTTTGAAAGAGGTCGTATTATTAGATTAAAAGACGAAAGTTGGGCAAATCGGAGAATCACTCTTCATATGGATCGAAGCGATGCGGTAATTAGAAGATAATGTCGAGAATGGGTGGACAATGGCAGGTTTCAGCGTCATGATTGTAGCGGCCTACCTAAAGTCAGAGCAGATTGGGAAGATAGAGAGATTGTCAGATCAGCTGTCATAGCGCTTGATTCATCGTTATCAACTATCAGTCAGACGTGCGACCCGCAATAGAGTGTTCATCATGATCACTCACAGATGGCTGATAGAACCAAATCTACATTCGTACCGACAGTTACTCCACCTGCCACTCACGCCTACACACTGTCGAGCTAGAATACAGTGGTGCTTGGCTCGATCAGGTTGGGATGATGCTGACTGGGGATGTATAGTGTTTAGTGACAAATCTCTCTTCCAATTGTGTCCTGACGATCATCGGAGACGTGACATCTAGGGCAGCGTAAGCTCTGGGTTTCGTTTTATGCAGGCAACATGTGAGAAAGCTACAGAAAGTAATCAGAAAATTAATAAAGTCCATTTTAAGCGGAGAATGGAAAGAACATGGGTGAAAGCATTTAAAAATGGCTTGAAGGCCTAGGACATAACCCAAAAAAGTGAAGCTCAGGCGTATAATTTCAGCTGGAAAAATTTTTTCTAAGAAGTTTTGAGATAGGCAGGAGGTGTTGATTGTGGATTTCTTGTTTCGGAATGACACAAATAATTTCGATACATATTGTGAGCTTCTTAACTAAATTGTGTCATGCAATCCAAAATAAAGGGCAATGCATGCTCATTAAAGGGATTATTTTGTTGCATGATAATGACTTTCCTCACGTGACTGGTCGAATTCGAGATCTCAAAGCCTCCTAAGTTGGGAATAATATGATCCTTCTCAGAACAGTACTGATTTGGCACTCAGTGATGACTATCATTTGTTCCATCACTTGAAAAACTGTTTACGCAGTCAGCGCTATGACAAGGAGGAGGATGTCAAAACAGTCAGGCTGCATTGTTCAGCCATTCCAGTGGCAGGTTTCTGGGATGATAAAATACAAAAGCCGGTAGTATGATATGATACGTACCTTAATAGTGGGGATAATTATGTTGAAGGTATAGGCTTTCTTATAAAATAAAACAGTAGAAAAATAAAATTGTTCTTACATAAGAAACACGCTAATATTACAATAAATATCGAATGGAAATTTTTAAATTGGTCAGAATTTTCTGCTATCCATCAAGATAACAGTAGATTGCATTCCCAAAACATAAAGGAATGTAAGAAGAACAACAACAACACAGTATCGATACTATTTGAGAAGAAACTGTAAGCTCATAATAAACTAATTATGTAAATATTTTACCATCACACACATTAACGATTAAGTTACAATTCTTGAGTTAAATTTAGTTTCTGTGAGTTATTAGCAGAAAATAGTTAAAGTTTCCTTTTCATAAAATATATAAAGCCTTTAACACAATACGAAATGAAATAACAAATTAGGTTCATGGTAGTGCAAAATACTAAGCATTTAGGAATTCAACTCGTAACGTAAAGTTGGTCAGACGGAAAAGTGCAGAATGAAGAAGCTAATTTTTTAACAACAATAAATGGGCTATGTAGATTTTGGCTTCATTGTTTAGTGTTAGATTAATTACAATTATAAAATGTTATCATATTTCTTGAATTATTTTAATTTAAGTCTAATTTGATTCTTTGAGTGAGTATTTTTATGTGTAAGAGTGCATCTAAAATATGTTGAACACTATAAATCTGCATATTTAATAAGCTATATATATATATATATATATATATAATCTTATGATAGGCTTAAGTTTATTTCTAATCAAGGTTATTGTTTTAAATATCATTTCATTATTCCTTCGTTTCATTAAGGGAATCAAGTATTTTGTAAAAAATATTCTATGTTAAAATTTTAAGACTATCATATTATTTTATTCAGACAAGAAACATTGTCTTAATGATATTTGCCCCTTGATTGTATACTTTTTAAAATTCTTTCATATCTATTGAGTCCTTTTTATACTTTAAAACAAACTTTTAAGCAATATTAAGTCGGAACCACGTTATTCAGATAAAAACAACGTAATGTATTCCGTTTCTTTTCATTAGTTAAAAATTGGACTAGCATTATGTCCATTCAATATAATTATCACATTTTTTTCTCAGTTATTATACACAAAATAATGGTACATTAATTTCTGAAAGATATTTCTTATTTTTAAGCCGTTTTATTAGGGAGACGTTTTGGTACTTTTCACTATATTAGGGAGGAGGACATAATTTTCAGTGTAATGCATTATGTAGTCCCTTTCTTACATATACTATGCATCAGTAGCGATATTTGATATGACTGAATTTCTGATTAATGATAGCAAGAAATACATTTCAATGCTTTCCTAATATATTTCTCTATATCCAATAGTTGGTTTCTTGGAATAAACTTGAATTATAATTCAGATAAAAAATAAAATGAATGTACATGGAGTGGCTATTAAATAACTAGACTGTTGCTGCTACAGAAGTAGTACGCATGCGACGAACGCCAGAGTCCTACAGCTGTTTAACGTGAAGCATTCTCTTTCGAATGCAGTCTCGCTTGTTTCTGTAAGCAAATCAGTGTACCCATGGCCTTCGTTTGCATTACAGTTATTTTTTGTTTCGCCAGAAAAATGATAAGTGAGCAACGAAATGTTGTGAAGTTTCACATGAAACTTGGAAAAAACTCTACGGAATTTTATAATCAATTGAGAGAAGCGTATGGCAATTAATGCTTATCGCATGCTTGTATATTTGAGTGACTTAAGGGTTTTGAAGATGACCGAGAAAACATTTAAAATGATCGACAACCGGGTCACCCAACCATGTCAAAGACTGATGTCAATATCGAAAAATTCAGTAATTTAGTTCGATTTGACGTCGATTAAGTATTCCGACGAATGCTGAGACTGTAGGAACTGATGATGAATCAGTATCGCAACTTTTCCCACCAAGATAATGCACCTGCTCATGCCACGTGATCGGTCAAGTGGTTTCTCGTCATTCATCTCAGAGGGAAATATGCAATTAAAAGAAACAAGATATGAGTCGTTGAACTTGTGAAACAAATAGCGGTATGAGTTTTGAAAGATCTGACTGAAAACTTCAAATACTATTTCGAACAATGAAAGATTCGCATGGAGCATTAATAAGTAAATATGGTTGCCATATTTACTTATTAAATACTCCATTGGTGATAATAACTAAATATGATTGCCATAAAAATGAGATGATAGCTTGTTAAATTATATAAATCGTATGATGTACAGACGTTTTATTTTTATTTTACAATCATTGGACATTATTTTATATGTATTTTTCATTAAGCTGAGATGTAAATGTATTACTAGGAGAATTAACTAGAAAAAAATTAATTAATAAACAACCCACCGATTAATTTTATTTTTACATATATGCACTTTCAGATGTTGATAGTTCTACTAAATTTTGTAATCTAACAACATTTCGTTATTCTTTCTGATTATATAACAATTTTATTTGTTACGAAATAAAATATTCATAAGGATGAAAGCTTTTTTTTCTTATTATAAGTTGCTTCATAATATGAGCATTATTGTGATTTTCGATGGTGGTATTGTGCCCCTAAAGGGTAAGACTGAATAATGAGTTTCTTTGCATTTCGTTTCTGGTTAGCATTTCACGGCTATCCGGGAAGTCTCCAATCACGTTTTTACTGATTACCGAGGTTCGTTTATAAGTAGAACTTCTTTCCATGAAATTACATTCATCACTAATATTCTATTTGAAACTATCTCTACACCTGCGATTTCCCTCTTTTGTATCTAACAAATTGGCACTGTAGATATCATGAGCTGAGGTAATGTGATATGAGTTATTTATATATTTCTTCGCAATCACTGGTTTTCCGGATACATGTCGGATCGTTGATAATGACGTACCAGGTACTTCAAAAGTTGCTTTGACAATCACTTATTCTCGTTTACTTTCATCACTTTAGGCCTACCGCTGCTTTCTTGGCGCTGCATTTCATCATAGTTCAGCCATTTCTGCAAGTGTTGTTTATGGGCTTTAATCATGCATAACTACCGAGTGATTCTTCAATTTGACCATCTTGCCTTTCTTTTATATCACAGTTGCAGGTATTCTCTCAGATGTTGATATTTGCTAATATTGTGCTCCAACTCATATACGAGATATTCATATAACGAAACTAAGAACGTGAAATAAATTTTTATTGATTGTTATGCCATATTATTAGAATTTACATATAATACAAGGACGAATTACGAGGCCTTGATGCTCCAGTTGTTTATTTATTCTCCACAAAAATTAGTTGCTTGCTTGTTGAACTAGTAAGTTTTGAGAAGGAAATTTAATTACAGTAAGATAATTCTTTCCCTTTGATTCTTTATAATATATATAAATTATAATTTCATATTATATTTCCAATTTCAATATTTGAAATGTAACAGAAAATTATCATTTTATGTAAAATGAAGCATGAAGAATGCTAGTATATATTACAAATTTTGAATATATAAGAATTTAATCCAAACATTAATGTATAGAATTGTTAAATTTTGATCAAATGTGTTTCATTACAGACGAAAACTTATACAATCAGATCAGTTAATAGTTTATTACTTTAGTTTATTTTCCTTCATGGTTTAAAAAATTCGTGAAAATGAGGGAAAATGTTTAGATAAGTTGGATGTTAATGAATAAAATTTTACAGATACATTTTAACACCTAAGTACATATTTTCAAAAAAATCTTATTAATCAATCGTTTTAACATTTTTATAACGTTTACTAATATCTAAGCGTCTTACACTTTACTTTAATATTTTTAAATATTCAATAAAATATTGAAACTGAAACAATTTATAACAATGGTAAATTTATTTTGCTTCTCGAATTCAAAATTAATACCAAAGCTACTTAAGAAGCCCTATAGTAAATTTTTTATCAAAATAATGATTAGTTGAATTCTATAAACAATGTCTGTCACACAATATCTAATCCATATTCGACTCTTCAGTAACGTGAAAATGAAATTCCACTGGAAAAGTGCAAATATCACATGTTCAAACATCGAAATAATTTATTCAGTGAATTCAGAGCCTCTACCTCGGATATGGAGGAAATTAATATTCAAACAAACGGGTAGTGTATTTCTTTTTTTAGTGAGTAGCGTTGTTCTCTGCGAAACTCGTTCATCTAGTGATGCCGAGACGAGGTGAAATGCTTTCTAAAAAAGGAAAAGTCATTATCTTATGACTGTTGTAAATTTAGATGCATCAGTTGTTTGTAATATTTAGGACACATACTTTATTTTAATTCGCTTTTCAACATACAGTTATATATAGAAAGTAGTTTGTTACGATAGAAACTTTATAGCATCTTTAAAATGAAATGATTATTTACATATGTATCAAATATTACGTTAATAATTACGAGCTGAACAGCTCGTAATTATAAACGAGCCAATATAATCAGCTTCTTGAAACGACATGAATCTAAACTGCAAGTTCTTTGCGTACTCGTGAACAAAAAGACAAGAAATAAACCACCGCGAACGCCAGGCTAGAGACAATCCTCACGCGTGTATATCTGCTAGTTGAACTGTTCGTGAGTTATTCGGATCTCAAGAGTATATGCACCTGAAAATCTCGATGTAATGTATTAGTAGATTTGAAAAAAAACCATTCTAAATAAAACAACACTAATAGCGGAATTCTTAACAGTTAGTAAATAGGGTGAATAATAAATCGTAATGATCCATGTACACTTTTTTCAACTAATGAACACAATATAACATAACAAACTCTAGCCACATGGCCAAGGGAATGAAACTACTAATGCTACAACCTAACCTAATTTACAAAATACATTCAAACGTGTATGTATTGTATATAATGCGCATAAGGTACCTCTTATGTAAGTATTGTGTCACAAATAATAATAATATGCATATGCTCAAAAGCATTACCAAATTACGTTGCTGATCATTCAAAATTCATCGCCAAGAAGCACAAGATTCAAAGCCAAATTCATAGAATTTGATTGATTGATTTTATTTTAATAACGCATTTAAAAGGTATACCAGGGTTATTGGCAATGGATCTCGTAATTCGGAACATTATTTAAGTTACAAAAGAGACACCAGAGCTGATGATTTTCCATTCAAAATTCCAGACCATTCTAATTTGAGGACATGACACCTCAAGTAATTTAACGAGTACTAGCCCCGCTAGATAGTGAATTCTTAGGAAATTAGGAAAGTCGTTGAACCCACGACTCGACGGAAACAATGCCAGTTGATTTTTTGAGGACACGCCCCATCGCCACCAAATTTATTAGAGCGATAACATAGAATATATAGATGAAATTGAAAATGCAATTTCTGCGTGGTGAGATAGACGATGAAATCAGTACTGAGTTTTAACACCACAGCTGGCAATAACGCTGATACAAGTTTCAGTATTTAACGAAAGAGGCTTAGGATGCCTTGTTGGGTAAGGCAGCAATGCTGACTTATCCCTAAGTTGTTCCGAAGTAGTGACAGGGGATGTATGCAAGGCAGGTCATTCTCCAATCATCTATAGGATGTGTTCGGTTGGCTATAGATAATAACAGTTCATAAGTCCTCTTCCCACGTTTTACCTCTCCTCAATGAGACAAAGTTTGTTGAAGCCCAGCCCAGTTGAGCTCTAACCACCCATTCTTTTGCATTGTGTGAGATATCAGGGTTTTGCTTTCTTCACTTACCCAGAAGTTTATTCATATAGTGTTATTTTTTTATTTGCATGTAGATTTGAAAATCATTAGAAGTTAAGTGAGAAAATTAAAATTTAAAATTTTATGTTTATTATTAAAAATTAAAATAGTTAAAAGTTTATTGTTAAAAATTAAAATAGTTAAAAGTTTATTATTGAAAATTAAAATAGTTAAAAGTTTATTATTAAAAGACGTATTAAAAGTATTAAGTCATGCTGGCTTGCCTAGGAGTTGAAGTGTTGCCGGTGAGTAAAGAGGTTGTCTCGCAACAGGTGTGATTCATTGTCAAAGGAGCTGAGTAGAAGTTACTCCAGGAGAATAATGACGACACTTCCATTAGTTTAAGCATAAGTACTCTTGTACCAATAATCACGAACGCATCCACTGAATCCACTTTATTTACAAATGACAGGAATGAAAGAATGTAAATCGCCTTTTCAGATAACTTAATTCTTTTTAAATTTCAGATGGTCTTAGATAAATTATTGGTAGTAATGTAAAGTATTTAGAGGTCTCTCACATCTCCATGTTTATCGTTTTTTAAATTTTGTTTCTTCTCTTTACATGTCAGCAATTAGCGGTACAAAGGCGAATATTTCCTGATATCCCATCTTCGGATTAAACAACGGCAAACACAATCTAAGAAAATCCAAAATATTCATCACCCTTTGCTTAGGACCATTGCTTTACATTCCAACAAAAAATGTCCAACTTTAAGAATTAGTTATGATGGTAAGTAGGAAGATATTTATGAGAACGCTATCATTGTTCTGCTAAAATAATTACGTTCTAGGGATGTTTAGATACCTGGACTAGGTGTGCTATTTATTTTTTGTAGCACACTGGATAGTTTGAAATTGCGTTATCATTGAGACCTATTTGGAATAATATAAAGAATCATTTGAGCATATAAGAAATCGGTTTCTTGTCCAAAATACATTCGGAATATATTTGTTCTTGGTAGGTATGTTTATGGTATGCATTGAGTATGCATATATTCTCAGAGGTTTTGGATAACTTACTTCAGTATAATGGTTCACTATTTATTAGTTAAATAACTTTTATCATTTCTTATAATAATTGTAAGTTTCAAAAAAATATTGAAAACTAATTCTTAGGTTTTCTAAGAATAAGTTTTGTGTTTTTAGAGCTGTATTAAATTTTAAAAGATAACTTTTAAAAGAAAAGTCAAAACATATTTAATATTTTCGTACACCTACGTTTTAATCAAGTAAACTTCTTGAGGAACGACTTGATATTTTGATACAAACTTAAATCATATACTATTACTTCTAAACGATCCCAATAATTTTTTTGTCAAGAACGCCAAATCTTTTGGCAAAATTTGTTGCCCCCTGTCATTGCTTGCGATTTCTAATTCCCTGATTTTAAAAATATTCAGTATCTTATTTATGATATTGTTTAAGTTTTTCATACAAAAATTTAAAGGAAGCCCCCCGATAACATTCATTTTTACCCACATTTGGAAAATGAATCATTTTTATAATCAATTACAAAAGCATCTCATCAAGTATGGAACATTAAGAGGCGTATCTGAAAGGTTCTATTTCTATTTTCCAAAAACTGGTGTTTTAAATGATGTTTTCATTACAATGACTCTTAAAAAAGGTCATAAAATATTTTAATTAGCCTATTTCTTCTCCCATTTATTAAAATTATTCATTTATAAATCTACAATACGATAGCAAATTTTTATCCAAGTATATTATTGTATGTGGAGATAAGAAAGAGCACAAAAACAATTTTAGATGATAAATTATGAACACGCTTGATCATTAATCTAATACTTTTTAGTTAATCTCTTCGTAGGAATAGAACTTTTCTATTTTAAAGTTCAGAAAAAAATGAGCTCGAGGTAAGAGCTAAAATTATTTAACAGCGCTTGCGATAATGCCATTAAATATCTTAGGAAAGTTAAAAATATGTATTATACAAGAAGAAATAGAGGTTCCACTATGCTAAGAACTATGCCTGAACCGTCACAAAAATTGAATATTTTCATAGTAATTAATATCAGAAATATATAAAAAAAATAATGTCTCTAAAGGTAAACATAGCTTTTAAGGGCAATAATATATCCGTCAGAAATAAAATATGTTGATTAAAGCCTAATTAAAAACATTTAACCATTTAAAAATATTTTTCTTCTCTTTCGAGGCAATTATGACTTTATTCAATTAAAATGTGATAAAATTAATGTGAACAAATACGTTGTAATAACCTTTTGAACTTACTCCACCAAATCAAATGGTAATATCTCAAATACGAGTGAAATCCTTTATTCAAACAGAATGACGCCCCACTAAGACCATGTTTTAATTTAGAATATACTGCGCAAGTAATCATTATGGTAGAATTCAATCTTTAAACACAACTAACAGTACCTACTTAACTAATGTTTTCATGTGAAAGCAGTGCTATAAATTAAAACTAAAATGAGGGTATTCAGACAAACCAGTTTTGAATGAAATGTATTTGAATTAATTGACTTTATTGATTTGGTGTTATGTGGAATATAGGACAACAAAGGATGTTATCCTCTTTCACAGATTCTTTTAATTCAATAAATATCAAAATATTTCATCACCATGAAGATTGCTCTGAAAACTTGTTTATTAGCTTTTTTTTTTTGTTTTCAAAAATCTATGAAAATATAATTATGCCGTGGGTCTATCTTGAGTATATTCCAGTGAATATTTCTATGGGACGAGTATTTATTGCAACTGAAAAGAATATGTTCTAAATCATTGACACGGTTACACGTACTATTTTGTGCAATATCGCTTAAATTGAATTTGTGCAAAAGCCTTCTGTTTATGATCATTTTGTTGGTCATTTTAGTGCTTAGTATTTCTTCTCTTCTATTTTTTGACCATTTAGATATTATGTCTATGGTTGAAATATTTCCTAAGTTTTCAAAATATATTCTTGAATAAAAATTTTCATTAGTTTATTACATTCTGTTGCGAAAAATATCGGTATTATTGTCTTCTGAGACAATCCAGTTAACGTATAAATTGGATTCCGTTACCGATTTTGTGAGATAATCCATCTGTTCATTTCAAAACATTTTCGAATATCCTGGAATCTAAGGCAAAATAGTCTGAGTGTGAAAATGCGACTGAATGAAGATTTTACTGGATAATCTATGAATAACTTTAGGAGATTTATTATTGTAATTCTTAATGCAAATAGCATAGAATAGCTATCCCACAGAATTAATAGATTTTCGTTTAATTCAGTTAAGTCATTTATAGCTTGGCATATTACAAGTGCTTCTGCTGTAAATATAGAATTGATATGATATTCTCTGTAGGCGAACGAGGCATTTTTCGTGATATCTACTATTGGCGTCATACTTTGATTTGCAGTGCATTTGTAGCAATCAGGAAAAAAATTTCTGAACCAATGATTCACTATTTCTTCATACTGTCCTTTCGTTACATGAGTTAGTAAATTTTTAGTTTGAAATCCAAATTACTGTGTATAAATCTCACAAGAAAGATCTATGAAATGCATTAATCTGGAGATATATATAAATTGTTTTTCATTTATGCCCAAAATATGAAAAATATTCTTAATGCTGCTTCTGTCCCCTTCCAAGATTTCCAGATTTATTGTATCACATCTATTGCGGTGCATTAGAGAAAAGTTATTATTTGACATATGAGATATAAAAAAGGAAGTCTGAGAACTTCCTGTTTAGGCATTTGTCAGAGCACGATATTTGGAAATTCTTATAGCTTTTCTTTGTATAATATTTCAAAGATTGAGTTGGTTATCGAACCATTTATTTATGATATGATAGGTGTAATAAAAAGTATTGCATATACTATTGTTAATTAGTTTAATAAAATCTTTAACTTTTGGAAAATAGCATTTATATGTAAATCTTTTTAGGGGCTGGTTTTTTTTAAAGCTTTTTCATTTGATTCATCATAAAAATATTTTGCTTACGTTTAGAAAAGTATACCTCAAAATATTTAATGGAGGAATGTCATCAGAGTGGGTACCCAGGCAACATAATATTATGTATATATGTCCAGCGGTATGATAAATATAAAATAATTTATGTATCGGTTCTACTGTCTTTAAACGGAACAAATCCATAATGTTAAGAATTAATTCTTTCTATTGTCAGGAAACAAGAGATCAACCATTTAAAATTCTTTCAAACGTATTAGAGAAAAAGAAAGTTAGAGCTATTGCTGTATATGAGGATATTGTAATTTAATATTTGCAGGGTTGGGAAATCGTTAGAATGATTGCATGTTTCCAAGACTGAGACGCTATCGAATTCTCAATTAAATGTTGAAAATAGTCTAGAACAATGGCACGTAGACTGTTATTCAAAGTTTTGAGGAAAGAAGCTGTAATGTGATCTGTATCTGGAATAACATTTTTCATGCTTTACAGCCCTATTTAATTGCGAAATATAGAGAGATTTATTAAGTATATTATATTAGTTGCTGAGTAAATCGAAAGGTAGCAGTTCATGGGGAGTATTATTAGATGCAAAAAAGTAGCAAACATAATAGCCTGAATCTTAGGTTTTGTGATGTACCTATTATTAACTTGAAGAAAATTTAATTTTGAGTCCGGGTATTGATTCCATAGTTGAGGGGAAATATCACTAATAGTCATTTTTCGGAAAAACTTTTGAACTTCAAGAAAGTATTACAAGTATTGTTTCAACATAGTGGAAATTATCTGTTTGGCAATCGAACTTCTCGAGTATTATTTTTAATTATTTTAGAAATAGTTTTAGTTAGTTGTGTCTTGTCCACCTCTTGTTTTTTTTAATGTATAATGTGCATGTTTCATTGTTTCTTGCCAATCTACTCATTTTTAATTTGCTCATTTTGCTTGAGTAATGAGAACTCTGTAGCAATGGAGCATTTATCACTTTCAAAGGAGCAGTCTAACATATAGGTATAGTGTGGCCTGAATAATTTGATGAGGATGATGTAAGATCTATTCGAGAAGCTGTACCAATAGTACTTCTATGAGTAGACACTACATTTCATTTTAATTAAGCAGCTATTGAGTCAGAACGATGTATAGATATATTGTCTTGAAGAAACATCTAATGTTGATCACCGATAACTTGTAGCACAGAGAGTAAATCCTCGTCATGCACATTTTGATAATTAATGGAGTTCGTGTGAATGTTTACGAAAGCAATATCCACATGGATATCTTATACGAAAGCAGCCCATACTATTTCAGAACCATCTTCCTTCTGTCTTCGAGATAATATTGTTTGCATCATTTAATTGGTGCCAATAATAATACGTTATTATATACGAACATCCATATTAAACTTTGCTTTGTCTGAAGAAAGTATAATTTTTTATTAATCAGCACAAGATTTATTATTTGGTGCAAACACAAATATTATATTTCCTCTTTTTAAGCGAGCCAGTTTGGCTCATTTGGTACTTGGTAATTTTTTGAATATTTTCCTCCAAATAAGAGCGAAATTTATTTTAAATTTATTATCTTCACAGTACATCTTAGTGAAGTTCAATTCATTTCTTCTCAAACAGTGGTTGAAATCTTTCTCCCTTTTTTTTATTTCATGGAACCATAATCACAAAACCATTAAGATCAGCATTTAAGCATGCTTTCGATCGACCTATTGCGTCAACTGTTTTATTCCCATTCCAACTAGGAAGGCGTTTTTTGAAGTTGATTAATCGTTCCACTCTCATGTAGCATTAAGCGACTTATTTTACTCATTTCTAAAAAAATATTTTATTCCTTTTCTATACAGCTCTTTTTATTTTATGTAATTATGGAAACACCGGTAAAGCACTTATCTAAACCAGTTTTCAGATGCGAAATCATAAGAGGGTGTAAATTATTGTCTCACCGTCATGTACGCTTATTTAGACTTTACAACTGTTCTCATCTGACATACCGAAATCTTGAACTAAAATATGCTTACTCTTCTTCTGACGTCATTACATCTTCTGTATAAGCGTAATTTTCCTCTTTTTTGATTACACAATAAAAATAGTTTGAATTAAAAAAATTATGTAACCAAAACTGTTATCGGTGACTGTATTAGATTGAATTAGAAGATACACCTCATACAAAATATTAATGTATATAAAAAAAGCACTTAAAATCTGATCACAAACAGAAAGCAAAAGAATTCATTATTCAGTCTTACCCTTGGGTATAATACCACCAACGGAAATTACATTGGAAAAATGAAAACGAATGTGACCCTTATGAATACATAATTGCTTAACGAATCAAATTATACAAATTATAATAGAATCAGAAAAAAAAGTGAAATGTTGTTAAGTTACAAAAGTCAGTAAAACAATTAACATACTCTTGATCAACATTTGAACACGCACATATGAAAAAAAAAAAATTAATCGGTGGCTTATACATAAATTTAATGTTTCCTGGTTCATTCCCCTTACAACACAGTTTTTACCTCAACTTCATCAATAATACATATAAAACGATATACAAGGATTGTAAAATAAAAAAGCTCGTAAATCATATTATTTACATAATTTAACAAGATGCAAATAAAATAAAATATGTAAGTAAATAAAAAAAAAGTAATCGTATATATTAGTATGCTTTTACATATTTATGATCATATATATAAAAACATTTTATTTCCAACGTACATATCTAATTTATTCTAATAAAACAGCTCTTGTTTACAGTGAAATATATCAGGAAAAGTTTGAAGATGTATTTCTTACCATCCATTATTCCAAAGTGCAATTAAATTAATCATCCCCACTTATGTATAGTAAATGAGAGAAGAACGACATAATTCATTACATTGAAAATTACGCCCCTCCCTAATATGGAGAAAAATCCAAAAAGTGTTCTCGATAACAGAATGGTATAAAGGTCTAGAAATATTTTTCAGAAAATATTTATCATTATTCTGTGTGCAATAACTGAGAAAAAAAATGTGATAATTGTATTGAATAGTCAATATGCAAGTTCAATCTTGAATAAATAAAATTTTAAAAAGAATACATTCCACTGTTTTCAAATGAATAACGGGCTTCACTTAATATTGTTTAAAAGTTTGTTTTAAAGCATAAAAATGACTAAGTAGTTATAAAAAATACAAATACATTATACAATCAAATGGATAAATATCATAAAAAAATGTTTAATGTTTTTGAATAGAATACATTACGTCGTTTTCATCTGAATAAAGGTCTTCGCTTAATATTGTTTAAAAGTTTGTTTTAAAGCATAAAAATATCTGAAAAATATTAAAGATAATAATAAATTTTACAATCAAATGGACAGATTTCACTAAAACAATGTTTCATGTGAATAGATATCATGTCATAGTCTTTAAAATGTATCAAGTGAAAGTATTCTTACAAAATACTTGATTATCTTCAAGAAACGGGTGAAAAGGGAAAAGTATTAAAGACAATTGTCTTGATTAGAAATAAACCTAAGCTAATTTTAGGATAATTTGTATAACTTATTAGACATACAAACATATAATGTTTAACATATTTTAGAAGCACGATAACTCAGAAATATTTTTACGCAATGATCAAATTAGCTTTGAAATAAAACAATTTAAGAAATATGACAAATTTCATAATAGTAATTCAAAATGAAATATTAAATTAAAATAGTAATTCAAAATGAAATAATTAAATTAAAATAGCAATTCAAAATGAAAT
>BMAW01034749.1:9041-56531 GCA_019974015.1 Nephila pilipes | reverse complement strand
AATTCAAAATGAAATAATTAAATTAAAATAGCAATTCAAAATGAAATAATTAAATTAAAATAGCAATTCAAAATGTAATAATTAAATTAAAATAGTAATTCAAAATATAATAATAACTAAAGTAATTAATAGTAAGAAGTAATAGTAATTAATAGTAAGAAGTAATAGTAATTAATAGAAAGAAGTAATAGTAATTAAAAATGAATTTTATAATAGTCTTCAAAAATGAAGCTGAAATCCTCAAAGCCAATTTATTATTATTATTAAATTTTCTCCTTCGTTCTGTGCTTTTCTCTATGACCTACTTTATTTTGAGAGATCAAGTCCTAAATGCATAATTTTTTGTACTGCCGTCCGCCTCTAATCTAAATACTTAATAAGGTAACAAGAAAAACGCTTCTCTGATCTTACTTTGTTATTTCATGACGTATTGTGTTAAATATTTCATACATTTTCTGAAAAGTAAACGTTAATTATTTTCTGCTAATAACTAATAGTAACTAAATTTAACTCAATAATTGTAGCTTATTCGCTTATGCATATGATGGTAAAATATTTGCATAAGTAGTCTCTTATGTGTTTCCAGTTTATTCTCAAATAATATCTATACTCTGTTGTTTCTCTTTCAAATTAATTTACATTTTGGTATTTTGAACAATGGAAGAAAATTCTGACCAATTTAAAAACTTCAATTTGATATATATTGTAATATTAGCGTGTTTCTTATGTAAGTATAGTTTTGATATTAATAAAATAATAGATCAATTTTATTCTACTATTTTATTTATATAACACAGCCTGTCCTTCCCCATAATTACCTCAATCATTAAGGTACGTATCATATACAACCGACTTTTGTATTCCAACATTTCAGAAATCTGTTGCTGGATTGGCTGAACAATGCAGCCTGACTGTTTTGACTTCATCTTCCTTGTCATTGCGCTGACCGTGTAAATAGTTTTTCAAGTGCAGGAACAAATGGTAGTCACTGAGCGCCAAATCAGTACTGTTTAGAGGAGGATCATATTATTCCTAACAATATGAGACTTTGAGATCTCGAATTCAATCAGTCACGTGAGGATGGTCATTATCATGCAACAAAATAATCCATTTACTGAGCATGCCATGCCCTTTATTTTGGATTACATGACACAATTTAGTTAAGAAACTCACAATATGTTTCGAAATTATTTGTGTCAAATTCACAATCAACACCCTCTGCCTATCTCAAAGTTCCTTAGAGACAATTTTGCCAGCTGAAATTATGTGCTCCAGCTTCACTTTTTTGGGTTATGTCCTAAACCTCCAATACATTTTGAAATGCTTTCACCCGTTTTCTTTCCATTCTCCGCTTATAATGTTTTCTCTATGCACTTTATTAATCTACTTATGAATTTCGGCAGCTTTCACGCCTTTTGTTTTCAGAAAACGTGACAAAGAGCGCATTTCACCATCGCTGTTATTTTTAATTGTGTGCAGCATTTTAAAAGCACGCAAACAAACGTAAATAAAGATGAATTTTTCGTGCTGGAGTGTTATTAACTGACAGATACAGATACTCAATGCACCTGCATGAAATGGTGACAGTAGAGCTGCGATTCCCATATTTAAAAATGATTCTTACATAAAATTTATACTTACTGGTATTAGAATAAAAGATGAATTATTTTCATTCAGAACTGTTTTTAATTACCATTACAGGAAATGACAGAATGAAATTTTTAGATGATGCATTAAGAATTGACTTTTATTTCTTCTTATATTTGGGGTTTCTTTTTCAAAAAAATATTTAATACAAGAATTCTGACTATTTTTTTGTTTATTTAAATCATCTCCGCGTAAAGAGTCAAAAACCTATCTCGACTTAGTAAATAATCCGACATACATCCAACTGTTTTAACATCACAACAGAACAATTCTTTTTGTAATTTTTGAGCATTTCATGAAATATATTGCACTCAAACTTGAAGAACACGTGAAGAATAATATTTAGTTATTTCATATTATAACAAACGTATGAAACACTCCACACCCTTTTATCTAATTACTAAAGGAGTAAGTATGAAATGTTTTTTTCACAAACATATATAATAAAATTTAAGATATAAATTTAAATATAATTTCAATTATTGTCATTTTGTCATATATGCTGCATAATAATTAGTAATTTTTTGATAATGAACGGCTTCTTTTAGAAGTGATTAACAATGGCAAGAAAAATTTTGTTGTAGCTGATTTATTTTGAGCAAACATTAAATATTCACATTCAGTTTTTCATAAAAGTGGTTCACGATTAATGTTATTTTAACTCGTGGCTCTAAAAGTAAAATTTTTGAGTAAACTATGATGTATTCAACTTCTAATATCTGAATGTTCTGTTTTGCTAGTAACTTTACGTTCAGAAACCAATACGCGATATAATTGGCAATAATATACCTTATAGTATGAAGCCATTTTGAATATGTCTACCGCAGACTTGGAAAAGGGAAGAGTAAGATTACTTTATTACAATTCCATTACAAACTTATGAACTACTTCTTTATCAAATTGCTATAAAAAAAAGGTATGAAATGACTTTTCTTCAAGTAATCACTTAAAGATATAAATTTAAATTTTAACAAGAAAATATACCTTATCAGATATCACCATTTTGTTATATATAATACCTAATAATTAGTTGCGAAAACAATTACTATTCGGCTTGGTCATAACAACGCACGATTTCTAATTAGTTCTGCAACTGTTAATAATTCACAAGTTTCATACTAAGAGTATGCGGTGAATTAAAACAATCGTTTGTCCATTATCTATCTCCAGAGGAGGAATATATGAAATTTAACACATGAATAAACACAATTTCTTGTTGTCTTATGAATATAAAAATTGATAATTAAAAGTTTCGTAAAATAAAGCAAAAGAAGAAAAATGCCATTTTTCTATTATGAAGCTAATTGTATGGAGTTAGGAAAATCAAAACTAAAAATGGTAGAGTAATTGTAAATAAAAAAATACTCGATTTTTGGAGACATAAAAATATTAGCATCGTACAATAAGAAAATGAAAATTATAGCCTAATGTGCCATCTTGTTTTGAACCAGTAATAAAGCGGTTTTTTTTTTTTTTTTTTACAATTTTCAACTTTTTCAGAAACTGTATTTCTCATTAAAGGAGAAGCTTCCCTCTTCAAGAAAATAGCTCATAAATGATAAAAAAAATACTCTTATTTGTTTTCTTCAGTCATATTAAAATTATGTTTGCTATAAAATAAAATTCGATTGATAATCCCGAGTTACAAAGAAACGTTTGAATTCCATTTTAAATAAAATGAATTTTCCGTCAGACAAATTTTTTCTGAAGGCCGAATTTAATTTTCAAGAGAGTGTGAAAGACAAAGTAGTTAAATGGCGAAAAAGCAAGATGTGGTTATGCTACGCTAATCCAGGTATGACTGTAATCCAGACGTTTGACAAAATAGAGAAAGAGTTTAAAATTGGTTGACAAGAAGAAAGGTAAAAAATAATGAATTATCCATTGGGTATCCTGGGTGCAGGGCATCCATATTTACTGATTTTTGAGTGATCCATTAATAATTTTTATTCGCACATTTTTGTGCTCTAAAGTTTTATGAGGCAGGCAATGTTCTTCGTAAAATATTTATTTTTTTATAACGGATCACATTTCAAATTTCTCTAATGTAAAGTACTTTTAAAACATTGAAAATACGAAATTAAGTACACATAAGGGTAATACGTCCATAAAATGCATGAAGCACACGAATTTAAAATTAACGGATGTTGTACACAAGCAAGTTCACGTTAGGTCTTGTTTTAAATCGAATCGTGGGTTCAGATCCTTATTCTACTAAAAGCCCTTCTTGTAGAGAGACTGATGCGCATTAAATCTGTCGATGCTAAAAGTTATTTTGCTGTTGTGGTGGAGAAGCTTTGGAAGAACTGCTCCATGACAGGTGTCAAATACTGATATTGGCTCGAAATTTCTAGGATCGTAACTAATAGCCCCTGCATATTTCTTAGCTTTACGTTAGTAAAAAAACCTTAATTAATAAGCTCTGAAATTTATATGAAAAGCCAAATACCTATGTTATATTGAAATTAAAAGACCAAATTTTATTATTTAATAATAACGAGTGAAACCGTAAAGAAAATTGCAATTAAATTTCTGTCTCAAATCAATGTTTATTAAAAAAGAAAACAAATATTATATCCAATCTATTTACAAAACAGAAATTTATATAAAAATTATTTATAAAACGATACGCTTGCAGTCACATAATTGAAATTTATATGTATTTCAATAAAAGCCCGGGGTGAATAATATTTAATTTAGTATTGTAAAATTAATAATAGTTTGCATAACAGTTGATGAATTTTAATGCACTTTAATTACTGATAAACCATATATGTAAAAACTTATATATTTGATCGTACTTATATACTCTAAAGTAAAGCAGATATTTAATTCACATTAACATATGAGATTAGAATAAATGGAATATTACATAAGTATGATGGCAAGTTCTTCCAAAAAATGTGTTTATTCAAACAAAAGGTTTGGTTGGTTTTGGTTTTATTAAAGTCTCACTAGAAGCAACCCGAGGGCTATTGGCGATTGACCTCGTAATTTTGAGCCTCGGTCAAGTGACGAGAACGACACCTGAGCTGACACCCTCCTCTCCTTATTCAAACAAAAGAGCAAATAACGAGGGAATCATTATCTACATATATAACCTCTTTCTAGATTTATCATAAGAAATATCTTCGTTTTCTAGCCTTACTCTGGCATTTCTGTGTATTATACATAATGTTATGGGGAGGAAGTTACAAGAATCTGTATTACTATCTTTCTACGAATATGATATCTCACAATATATTCTTCTTTTTTCTTGTAATGGATTATGAAAAAAGTTTTAAAAATTGTAATTTGCTTAAGGTTTCTGCTTTGATAACCAACACCCTTAAAAATTTTGAATCCTTTTAGATATCAGTTAAAAGTAAAATTTTCAACGATGTTCTGCAAGACCGTCGAATGCCTAGATTTTCCCTAGTTAATATACTTTTCTATATTAACCTAAAGGCAAGTAGTACTTTTTTCTTAATTTCTTATAAGACTATATCGAATTTTAATTTAGAAGAGCTTTGTAGACTCATGTTATATGGGAAGAAAGGAAAATGCTATTTTAGAAGTTCTTTTATTTATTTTTTGAAAATCTTGTTCAGTATTGACTCTCTTCTGCTGGTACCACTTTTCTTCACTCACGTTTTTAAAAAGTGTGTTTACAGACCAATTTGAAATTTTTTATTCAGCAGTTAATACTGATTACAACAAAAATAAGTTCTTTAGTAAATTTTGTTTAACTTTTCGGAAAATTGAAATATTGATTTAACTATAATTTTACTTCAAAATTTATTAAATGTAGTTTTAAACCATTAGAATGAAAGTAATAAGTAATATATTAAAGATTTCATTTTATTTCTCTCATAAAACCAATGGATATTTCAAACTATTTTTCAATAAAAGATTAAATTAAAAATGTCAAAAAATATTTATGTATTCTACTATAATTCAAGAATTACTTATAATACTTTTTAAGATCCCTGATAATCAGTACAAAATAAGCTATAAAATTTCCCTAAGCCACTTCTGAAATTAGCTCATTCGTGGAGAATTTATGTAACGGTACGTTTTTAAAATTGCCCATAGTTGAACCCATGTGGAAATGTTTTAGTGTAATTCGAATCGGAAAGGAAAGCGACGAAGACCATCGCTATCTGTAAAAAGTTATAATGCAATTCTTACTATCGAAAGAAAAATGTAATCCCACTTTGATGACTATAATTTGATTACCAATTTTACTGAGGACTATTGAATGAAAAGTATGTATATTATAGTCATTTATTTGATATTTTTATAGGTGCTAAAATAAGATGCACACAATTTGATACTTTATTATTAGGTCTCGGTAATTTCCTTTAGTTTGCAGATCCTAATTTATTCCTTCAACAACAAATTTGATTTATGTCCTATAATAATAATTCTTTCTAGAAACTTAATTACATTTTTTTCAGTAAGAGTAAAATTAATTAGTTCACATTAATGTTACGAATGACGTTAAGTTAAAACTTGAACGTCATTCGTAGCATTATTGTGAACTATAAACGTCAGAAATATTTATAAGTAACTCAAACAATGATGCTCAAAAATTTTGCGAAAGGTTATTTAATCCATCTTATAACAATATTTAAGCCCTTTTTAATAATTTGTATTATATTTTCTTATTTATTTGAGAACAGGAAAATATAGAAAAAGGCATTTTTATACTATTTATAATAGAAAAAACAAGCTTACCAAAAAGTATAATTTTAATTAATGACAGTGTATATTATGAAAAGAAAAAAAGATAAGTATTATTTTTTTTTTTCAATTTTTTTATACTTTTGTACTATTTTAATAAGTTGATGGAAGAACTTTTAATTTGGATATTACAAAATGAGATGATAAATTTATCAGGACTAAATCTATAACGCAAGCGTTATGCTTTTAATTTTAAACCCATACTTTTGAATTTTATCATAGCTTCTTGAAATCTAGAGAGACAAAAAAAGGAAATTGTCACAAATTTTCCTTTTGAATGATAATTTGTTTTTTCTAAACATTTTTTGATTAATTTAGGTAATAACAAAATTTTTCTCCTAGCCAATATTTCAAACATAATTTACATTTTTTTTCCATAGCATTTACATCATTTCAACCTCAAAAATCTGATTTCCGTAAATGGTTGCTGGAAATAGCTACTATTGATTGCAAGTGTTGTATCGAAAACTAAGAAAATTGCAAATTCAGGTAGGAATAGAAATAAAGTTCTGAGACAAGCAGGATTGAACTTATACCAAAAACGAGTGCATATAATCATAAAATTCAGAATTAATTCATTCTGCACACAATTGTAAAGTTGCATAATTTTTTAAAAAATGTATCGAAATTTACTGAAACCATACTTTTTTGTTCAAACTGCTATATAAAATAGTTGTAAATCGTTTACGAAAAAAAAAACATTTACTTGAATGCAGATATATTCATTTGTATATAAACTGTGTGTGACTTTACTAAAAAAAATTATGTTCTCTACATTTAAATTCTGCAAATTTTGATCATTTTATTTTATTAGGGTAACACACATATATATATATATATATATATATATATATATGTGTGTGTGTGTGTGTGTGTGTATTTTAAAGTACAATAGTTTTGCAAAATCATTGAATTATTTACTAATAAAAAAACGTGATATTAGCAAATATAAATATCGCAACGAATAGTCAGGCTTTACAAAAACGGATGGTCTCAATAAAATGTGAAAAATACATAAGCAATGAATGTTGGTTTCATTCGTTTAATTTACTTATTGTCTTATCTTTTTGGTAACATTCGCATTTTTGTTTTTCTTTTAATTTTATTTATGTGTTTGCTTAGATTAATATTTCTTTTAATCTAAGTAAAACCTTCTTTGTATGGCTGAACTTAATTTAATTAACAACTCGCTGTATATACCGTAAAAACTTCAAACTACATCACACTCAATGAAAATGTTGATGTTAACCCATTCGCGAAGGTTACTTTACATAAGGAAGTTTTCTTGAGGAGGAGCTTTTAACTATGTTGCTTACGTCTCTTTCTTGTCAATGATTATCACTATGAAGTATAAGCTGAGAATGGACAAGGCAGCACGTTAATCATCCAATGATCAATACTGATTTTCTTCTAGACTATTTGTATATGTGTTATTAATTTATTGTATTAACCAAGATATGCTACAAAAATTGAATTAAATATTTGTGTCTTCTTCAATTATCCTATAAATCCAATATAAGATTTTATAAGGATTTCTTAATTTGCCAAATTAATAAGAGCTAAATAAAATAAAATAAATAACTAAAAAATCTTTAGAAATTTCATTAGAAACACATCGCTTTCATTTAGTATAAGAATTATTCCAAAATGATTAATAATTTTAGTATTAATAATAAATAGTTGAGTTATAAGCAACTACTGATGAAAAATATGGTACAACTATTTTACTGAAATAGAAGTATTTTCATATTTTCTTAAAAATAGAATTATGTTGTACATTCTAAATGTACATAACATCAGTTTTATTCTGTGAATAAAAAATGTATTTGTGCTTCCTACAGGAATACATGCCACAACATGCTTCGCTATTGAATTGGTTAGATGTCGGATGTTATTATGAGAGTGACAGACACAAAACTCCTGTTGAGCCACCTCCAAATCATATACAAAGTGACACAGCGTCTTCTGGAGTTTCAGTCGGTTCAACAAATGTTCTATACTGCTGTTTGTAGAAAATGCAACACCATGAAAGAATAATCAGAATCAAATGAAATTTAATGCAGAAACGACTTGTACTGATACAAATAAATGATGAAATTTTCAAAACAAAAGAAACAAATTAAGCGTCCGAAATCAGTATTTGGTGCAGCCACCATGCGCTGCAATAAGTGCTGCTATACGACGTGGCATGGAGTCAAACAGATGTTGAATATCTGCTTGAGGAAGAGAATTCCATATCGCTTGTATGCGCAACCAAAGTTCGTCTTTGGAAACTGCAGGACGCGGATCACGAGCGAGACGCCGACCAACCATATCCCACACGTGCTCAATAGGCGACATATCCGGTGAATAAGCAGGCCAAGGAAGAAGTTGCATGCGTTGTGCTGAACAGAAGTCTCGAACAGTCCGCGCAACATGTGGGCGTGCATTATCCTGCTGAAAGATAGCTCCAGGGATGCCTTGAAGGAAAGGAACGACTTCGGGCTGTAGCACTTCACGGACGTACCTGTTGCTATTGAGATTACCCTCAATTCGTATCAAATTGGATCGTCCATGATACGAAATCGCACCCCAGCCCATAACTCCGGGTGTTCGACCACTATGTCGTTCAATAATACACTCAGGAAGGCAGCGTTGACCGGCATAACGTCTAACACGAACACGGCCATCATGGGTCCACAAATTGAAGCGTGATTCATCTGAAAAGACAACTTGGTGCCAATCAGCTCGCCTGTCTCTGTGCTCAAGAGCCCACTGCCGACGCAGCCGTCGATGATTCGCCGTGAGGGGAATCCTGTATAAAGGCACCCTTGCACGCAATCCACGGCGCAGCAGACGACGACGAATTAACGAAGCCGACAATTGTACACCTGTAGCAGTAGACCAACGTGCTGCCAGCTGCCTGGAGGAAGCTGTGCGATCATTCACCGCCATGCGGAGCAGGTGTCGATCATCGCGCTCTGACGTCACCTTCTGTCGTCCAGTGCCTGTTTTTCGAGTTGTTCGGTGCTCGTCGGTCCACTGCTTCCAAACTCGCATCACTGTGGAACTGTTCCGCTGCATACGAGCTGCTATTGCGCGATAGGAAAATCCTCCTTCTCGAAGGCCGATTATCCTCCCTCGTTCAAACTCCGTAAGTTGCTTGAATTTCTTATTCTTCCGTCGTGGAGGCATACTCAGGTCTCACTAAACGTTTGCCACTAACAAATAATCATAGACTTTTTTCAACGTCCCGCTACAGCACTTTATTTATACGCTTTCAGCATCAATTCAGAGGGCGCTGCGCGCGCCGCGCACGCGCGATGGCTCTGAAACCTTATTAATTTGCATAATATCCTATAATTGACATTTGCTGCGAATTTCATTTGATTCTGATGATTCCTTCATGGTGTTGCATTTTCTACAAACAGCAGTTTATATTGGACAAGTCTGTGAAAAGAGCCAGTTATGAAAGAATTTGAACATGACGTAGAAAGTCTGGATTAATTACAGCTGTATGTGAACTAGCAATGCTTTGCTTAAAATTACCTATGAAACAGAATTTAAGAAAGTCCCTCGTGAAATCTTCACATAACGCAGGCCCGTTAAAATTTTACGAAGCACTGTTAGACCGTAGGACCTAGACCATTACGCCTGCTGTTCTGGCCAACTCCGAGGACTGAAACCTCCCTTCCTCACTCCTAGTTCATACAAGAACTCGGCTGTCGCCTTCGGTGACTTTTTTGTGACTTTTATTTTCATCACTCATACTGAGTAAGAGAAATCCCAGATTTCTGTAAACTCGAAATAAATACATTACCAAGTTTCATGCTGTTCTGGCAGTCTGTCGCACGACAGCGTGAATAGAATTGTACCGAAAACACCTGAACTTCAGATTCGCTTCCACAATTTGTATGGAATATATATATATATATATATTAATGAATGCATATTGACATCTACAAAATATTTTAAACAAATATTTCAATTAATCTATGATTGGAAGTGATTTCACCATAATTATTTCAAATTTCACGATTTCCATGTTAATTGTTTTTAATGTGATTGATTGATCGGTTTCATTAACATCGAACAAAAATCAAAACAAGGGTTATTGGTGAAGGACCTCGTAATTTTAAACCTCAAAGATAACTGAGTGACAAAGATAACTGAGCTGGCCCCTTCCTCTTCTAAATTCCACATAACGCCACGATAGGACATTGAGCTGCGACTAATTTAGTCTTAGCCCAAGGTTACACAGCGATTTTTTTGCGTTATCAAGGCCCCATTCCATAACTCAAAGGAAACTTCCAGCCGCTAGTCCGCTACGATGTTCACTAGACAAATTGTTTTTAAATAAAATGCGATTACATCATTTACAAAATTTTTTACTCGCTGAATAAAACAGATATTCTGTACAATTAAAATAGTCAACATAATTCGATGCAAAAAAATGTGAAAATTCTTCTATTTGAGTACAATTGTTGTTGTAATATATTTTTCACAACAATAGTTGCTTATAGTTCAATCACTTATACTTAATACAAAAATTATTAATCAATTTTAGAGTTAATTTTTAAAGCAGTTGGAAAACATAAGATTAAATGTTTCTAAAATCAGTCAAAGCGTTTTTTTATGTAACTTAATTATTATTTAATTGCTATTAATTTGGCAAAATAAGAATATATAGATTTCTCTTATAAATATTATACCTCGGATTATTAGAGTAATTAAAGAAGATACGAAGTTTCCATGCAATTTTCATTGAATATTTCAGTCGTAATAGTAATTTAAGGCTCCCGTCTACCCGCCATTTTGATTTTGTGGAAGTAATGTTAATCCTGTGGAATTTTGACTTTAATTCTCACATCTTTATTATTTGATCTATTTCAATGCAATAAAGTGCATTTGAAAGAGCAAAAAATAATCAATGCTTCTGTGGAATTACTTTTTTCCTAAGATTTTTAAAAATATTTGAAAACATTATTTAAAGACCGGAAAACTCAAAAACGAATAATTAAAATAAGAATAAAAATATTTTTAAAAATCTTAGGAAAAAAGTAATTCCACAGAAGCATTGATTATTTTTTGCGTTTTCAAATGCACTTTATTGTATTCAAATAGATCAAATAATAAAGATGTGAGAATTAAAGTCAAAATTCCATAGGATAAACATTACTTCCACGAAATCAAAATGGCGGGTAGACGAAAGCCTTAATAACAAACACTCTAGAAGAGAATCAAAATTTAGTTTCATTATACGTATAAATTCAGGAAGTAAAATAGAATACCATTTACGGAAAAAATATTTTTTTTAAAAAAAAAATGTGATAAGCTGTTAATTAATGATGTAATTAAAATATATACTGAAATTTCAAAATATTTTAATTCAAACATAAGATTTCTGTCAAAATTATCAAATATATTTGATAACATTATTGTTTAAACATATTTTAAAAATTTAGTGAATATGTCTGTTTGATAAGGATTGGGAGTATATTATATAAACTTTTTCATGAGGATGTAATTCGTGTACCATTTTATTCCGGAAAATTGCGATAGAGAGATTTATGAAAATGCTCAAATTACAATGGCTGCTTTCCAGTTCCTTTCCTCTTAAATGCTAAAATATAGTCTTTAGAATCACTGCGAAAAATGTCGTAAATTTCAATTGAAACCATTTGATGTTGCTTCTTGTACATAAAAGTGATTTGCCGAATTGTTTTTTATTTAAAATAGTAGCCCCTCTGCCACTGCCACCTTAAAAACAGGGCAACGTTGCCCGGGGAACACCACTCGGAGGTGGGCCACCATCGTTCCCCGAGGACTGTCCTTTCTCTCTTTCTCAACCGGTTGGAAGTGTCGTCATGAGTTGCCGGTGGGGGACGTGGATCAATGCATCCACAACTAGGAACTTAACACGCTCCTTGAACAATCATTAAATATAATTTTCTTTCATTGAAATACTGAATTTGGATTCGCAAGCAAAGTATGTAATAATCAAATACTTAATATCTTAAACGCAAATTTTGGATGTGGTTTCCGAATAACATATAATAAGGAATATAAAGTGCCCCAAGTGCCTTCCTGCGTGGACTTAATGGGTTGCCGGCTCACATTCGTGTTACATGCGGGGAGAACCAGGAAAACCCACGCTGTCTCCACGATGAACTTCATCTTCCAGTTTAAGTTTCGACGCAAGCCACTGGTGTGGCTACAAATTTGCAATGATTTAATGGGCGTGGCTCAAGGCTGCCATGTTAAATCTATGTCTCACAATTTGTACTGATTTAAAAAACAATACTCAGTTTAATTTTTTTTTTTTTTTTTTTTTGTAATTTGTCTCTTCAAAACTGTTTAGTACTTAAAAAAATAAGCTAAAGAATTGTTAAAATTTCTGAATATAATTTATCAATTCTTTTTTTCAAGAGTAATTGAAATATTAGTTTGAAAAATTTAATTTATATGTATTTCGAAAATTATTTTTATATTTTTCAGATAAATATATTCATCTAAATAGGGCGAGGAATTTATTTAATATTTGTTGTCTTTTTATAGTCGA
The DNA here is from genome assembly GCA_019974015.1 of Nephila pilipes. NCBI lineage: Eukaryota > Metazoa > Arthropoda > Arachnida > Araneae > Nephilidae > Nephila > Nephila pilipes. The sequence continues at coordinate 43,618 of BMAW01034749.1, read as the reverse complement.
GATTAAAAAAATTACATTGTTAACTTTTTACTGAAGATATTTTACGTTTTAATGAAAACATGATCATATAAAGGGAAAAAAATTGAATACTTTTTAAAGCAGATTTATACATTAGAATATTTTCGGCAATGTAGATTAATATTTTTTAACATGTATTTCGGACTGAAAAGAAAGAATTTTAGGTAGTAAGGGAAGATAGATTGCATTTAATAAGCATGAAGATTAAAAAATTTCTTTTTTTCCAAATATAAATCTTTAAAATGTGTGCATTACAAAGGAGTGCATATTATGCTTTCAGTAAGAAGAAAAATAGCATTTTCTCTATTTCTTCAGTTTCAATAATATGTATATTAATGCCTGTTATATATATATATATATATATATATATATATATATATAGTTTCCTTCAATCTGGTCTAATAGTTTACAAAGATTGAAGTAGTTTTCCTTCAATCTGGTCTAATAGTTTACAAAGTTTCTGCTTTGTCTGTATATAAGAAAGTATAATTTCATATTGGTTCTGTAAATTGAATACATAGTTGTAATTTTCTGATGGATTCATTTCAAATATCATAATATGATTAAAATTTATTGTTTCCTTCTTGAGGCTTAAAGAAGCTGTCTTATAAGTAAATTAAAATTTCTTGCTATTCAGTTTGCATAAATAAACTTAACATAAGCTACTTAAAAATAAAGAATGGAAATATTCAAAACTATTTTAACAAAAGAATATATTCAGAAATGTAAACAAAAGACAAATTATTTATGGGACTTTAAATTATTCATTTACTGAAATTCTAAAAGAATATCTATTCTCAAGTGTAAATAAGTCAAGGTGTACTATGATTTAAGTGTTAATATATATATATGTACCTGAAATTCAATAGATCCCTTTTCTAAAACGATTATGTATTTCTTGGATTTGAGAAAAGATTTTTAATGTTAATGATCCATCTCTGGAGATTCGATTATCAGAAATGGGCATATTATAAATTTAAAAGTGATAAAAGTAATCTTTATTCTCTCTTAATCGTCCAATACTGCTGATTTGAATAAAAGCATTTATTAGCTCGAAGAAAATTAATGGCACGTCAGTTGAAATGTCATTTAAATTAACGTGGCTCTTCCATTTAATTGCTGAAGTTTATTAATTAAATTTATGTGAAATACATGAAAATCATTAAATAAATTCCTTTCGTTACAAAATAGCAATCCATCCTTCCTAAAAATTTCTGCTGTTCACATTGCCTTTTTAATTACATTAATTAATCTTGTATTATTTATGGAGAAAAATGCACTCAGTACATTATTATTCAGTATAGGGGGAGGGAAGATACTGCATTCCAAAATGTTTAGGTGAACTTAAAAGCTTCTTCCCTTCACAGGCCTGTAAATTCATATAATTTTTTTTTAAAAATGTAGTGAGGTTTTATACCATTTTGATAAATTTCAAACTCTTAACATTTTAAGATCAAATAATGGATGAGGTGCAAATTGCGAAACAATTAAAAAAAAAGATTTTATAGCTCTTGCCGAATCAGTAGATTTTAGATGAGTAGCACATCTGTCTTGAACATTATAATTTCATTCTGAAAGTTAGAGTTTGTTTTAGAAATTAATGGTCGTTTTAAAACAAATCTTCGAAAATAACCTTAAGGATAAGAACGTTTCAAATATTAAGGAATTTTTGTTAAAAAAGAAGATATATAACCTGAAATTTTTAAATATCTTGGCTTAACATTAAGCATAAAAAACTCAACCGCAGCAAAATAAACTAAAATATACAGCAGAAGGATTCCAAAAGACAAAAATTATGAACATTAAAAATCAATATAGTCATTATTTCGTTGTTTCTATGTCTCTGTCAAGTATTTATTCATTCAAGATATTGAGGCAAACATAGTAAAATTTAATCTCTTCAAATATAGTCTTAAAAAATTAGTTCATCTTTAAAAGAGAACGTGAAAGTTTTTTTTTCCAACTTAGGATTGACGGAATAAAACGAACGAGTCAAAGAAATGTAAGTTCCATATTACATTCATTACAAATTAAAAATGGATTACATATCTCATATATTGCAGACTTTTTGCATATAAATTATGTTAGTCATATAGTATAAGATTTCTTCGTCATAGCAGTAAATATCATAAGCGAAATTTCTGCGATTAGCATACCTTAAGCTCAAAAGAAAAAGTATCACTTAAGAAACAATAATAAAAAAAAGGAGAAGTACAGCAATTACAGGTGCACTAAAGAGAAATTAAAAGGAATAAAAAGCGTTTTAGAGCATAATTTACCTATAATTTTGCAAAAGGCATGTTCAATATTTTACTGTGTAATTGAAGAAAATTATATTGTTAATAATATAACTTAGTAAAAGAAGTAAATTTTTTGAGCTGAAATAACAGAAGCAAAAGTTCATACATATGTGTGGAAACTCATAATCTCCGTTTATAGGACAAAGTGGTGGTAAATTGTATTAAGTATTAATATTTTAAATATCATTTGGTGATTTAATCTCATATTTTGCTAATAAATTGCGCGGCAGTAAAAATATATTTGCTCAAATAAATGTGTTGCTTTCATTATTTCTATAAAAAAAAATAAATCCATAATTTGAGTACGGTCATAAGAAAGAGTGTTAACTTCCTGTAAAAAGAAGTTTTTACTTTGTAGTCAGTTACTGAAAGGTAAGAAATATTTATCTGAATTTAGGTATTTTAGATTGAATGTCATATATTTTAGAAACATAAGTGAGAAAATCCTATGGCTAAAGCTTAAGAATTTAAAAATGAGAAATTATATTTTATTATTGTTCTTAAAAATCCCAAACAGTATTGGTTAATAATTTTTTTGAAAAATTTTAAATAATTTTATTTATTTATTACCTCACCCTGAAAAACAAAATAAACATTTTTGAACTTATTTTTGTTTCCTTAAAGTTCAAAATGATATCAAAAATGTGATTTATATTAGTCATATTTTATAATATTTTAACATATTCTTTTCTAATGCTATTAATTACTTCACAGACTGTTTGTTACGTTTCTATCTCTTAATGCTCATTGAATTACTTAAGTTTAAAAACGTTTTATTCTTGTATCTATATTAGTGATAAAAGATGATTTTATAATAAATGAGTTCAAATTTATAAGAATGATGCGAAGAGTTTCCTTTCCTAAAACAATTTGGTTCTACATATAATTTTGTGAAAATTTCTTTCTACTTATTCTTTTGTTAACAAAACCTTATCCTATTTTTTTCTTTGTAATCAATTGTTTTCATTTCGGAAAATAAGTGAGGTAACGCATAATTTAAAAAATAAAATAAAAACTGTTCTCTAAAAATACCATTAAATTAACTCTCTTACCTGAACATTTATGAAAGTAACAAATTAAAATGAATTTTTTTCCAATTTCAGTTCGGAAATTTTCGAGCTTCAATTTTTTTTTGAGATTAAATGGAGGTAAGATTGTAACATTAGAAACTAATTTCTACTTTTTTTTTTTACTTTTATGTCTTAGTAAGGTTTTTGAATAAATAGTCATACTTTGCTTTCTTCAGAAATACAGTTTAATGTATTCAGCGATTCATTATATTCTATAGAAATGCCCTAAATTAACCATACATTACAGTTCAAAAATATTTTAAAAATATATTCTAAGTATCTTTAAGGCAAGGTGGGTTTAAATAATTTAAAATGCAGGGTTTTATTTCTAAATTAAATAATAATACTCTTGTTATGAATATAGAAATATTGTGAAGAATTTCAAAATTAATATTAAAGCTATTAATATGCTCATTATTCAAACATTAAATACGACACAAGTTTTCTTATTTCTAATGTAAGATTAAAATAGAATAAAATTTTCTCCAAAAGAATAAAATATTCTCCAAAATAGTTTGCGTTAAAAATTGAATATAAATGCTGTTTTAATAAATACCATGTAGCTGTAGTTGCTGCTCAAAACTCTTTTTTTTTTCTACGAATTCCAAAATAAAGTAACTTTTTTAATATCTGAAACTTTATGTTCTTTTAAGACTATGTAGTTGAGATTAAGTCCATAGAAAATGGTAAGATCTCTTTGATGTCATGCATTCGGGAAGGGAGTGGAGTCTGATTGTTAAATGCTCCCTCCTTTCTTATGTTTGGGTAAAAATCCTCAAAATCGGTTGGTAGGAAGAGCCTTCACAACCAAAACTTACCTGGTTCTTCTTCGAACTGTAAAGAAAAATCATTGGATTAATTATATTTGTAGCAGAAAAAGAGTCTCGAAAAGTTTAGGTATGTTAAATTAGTTTTGAAACAATCATTGAATAAATTTTTTTTAAAGAAATCGAATCATAATCTGGTGCACAGGGCATTGACTTGATTTTCCTGAAAAACAGTTTCTTATTAATTTAACCACTTCAAAACGAAAATGCATTAGTTTGCACTTATTAGAAATATAACTACAATTTATTTTTTATTAGAATATGCTTTGGATATGCATGGTGTTATGAATTATGTTTATAGTGTGAAATCTTTAATAATAAGAAATCATTCTATTATCAAAATTCAGAAATAAGTAAAACATACAAATATAGGAAGACCAAAGAAAATTTTAACGAATAACAAAAGGAGTGGATATTTTCTCTATCCTTTCTTTTTTTCCAATTCCTTTTTTCATTAGATCTTAAAATTAAAACTAGTTATTCACTTATATATTTAACTCACAAGTAAAATAATAAATTTAAATAATTTAAGATGTAATTCAAAAACTTTTCTTAAAATTTCGCTCTGTATATCCAAGATCCATTTCTGTTTTTAATGCTTAATATCGTCGAATGAGGGCACGTATCTGCAAAAAATATTACCGTTATTTCCTTTGAATATTTCACTGGAGCAATAATTGGTAAAATGTATGCATTTCTGTGTGATGGGAGAAGGCGGGAATGAATGTTAATCAGTAACCTAGTATCAGTGTTTAGTAAATAAATTCTTTTTAGTAAAAGTTGTTATCGTGGTTAAGTAAAATATTTCAATCCAGTAATAATGAAAACTGTCACATTTCATTGAATTTCATTATAATATTCTATAATGCACCTTGAACTCGTGTCGTAAAGATCCAATCAGTAAAATGAAATACATTTAAAAATGAATGAAATATTACGAAAACCGAAGTAAGTTCCTCGGAGGTTTCATATGCATAAAAATAATGAAGGAAGAATTTTGGAAAATAATAAGAAATTAATTTTTTTAAAAAAAATTGAGTGAAAGTTACTCCTAAATATATTGGCTTTTTACCTCTTTCAGAAATTGAAGATTAAAAAATAATTATTTTCTCATTTTGAGTAAATAGCAAACTATGTGATATATTTGTTAGCATATAGAGTTGAATATAAGCTATGCCTCTGAAAATGGGTAAAAAGGATCCAACGTAATTCTTAGTGTCATTATGAGTTTTAACATTTAACAATAAACTTATTAAAGATTACGAAAGTTGTGACTTACCATTGAGATGGTGTCCAATATGAGATCATCCCAAGTCTGCATGGGGAAATGAATCCGAATGTAGCTATTCCAGGAAGGTTCCCAACGGGTAGTTTCCACTCCGAAAATACCACAAAGGGCCTAGGTTCCTCAGGCTGCCACTCCAGGTGAATCTCTTGGATTGCCTTACCTTCCTCGGCCGACAAATCGTAGAAATCCCGTTTCTTGATGCTGCAAGGAGAAACATGAATAAGAATGAAAATTTAATATTTCGATGTCAGTATAATTTGCGATCTAATTCTCGTGGCTAATCGTTTACAAGCTACATCGAGTTGAGAGTATCATGCGGCAGTAAGGAATAACTTTCCGAGTTGTGTTTCTAGCAAACATACCATATCTTTATCTTATCGCTACAATTATGTATTGCTTGTATAAAATTAGTTTTGGAAGTAGTTGACTCTTAATCTGTCTTACAGTAAGTCATTGTATGAATGGATACCATTTGTAAGAACAGAAAGCGCATTACTAATGGTAAAAACCCATTTGTTAAATGTTTAATACACATTGTATGTATTTAATTTTAAAATATCAAATGAATCAAATAAAATGAAATATTTGTCATGTTATGTTTAGCATGAGGAATATTATGTTCAGCATTACATCCTATAATAGCAGTGCACGATTAGGCTAAGAAGACGAAAACGATAGTGGAATAAAGTTGTCAAGTAGATAGTTTTTCCAATCATACATCGTTTTTGAAAAATTTTCTTAAAAGCAATATATGTTTTATACTATATCTTTTTTTGAATGCACGGAACATTCTCTCTCTTCCTGACACTTTTGAATTAATTTAATTGTATTTCTTCGTATCACTGTTAAACTCTTAATTAAAATATTCCTTATTTTTATTTGGTGTTCTTTATGTTATATCATAGCTAAATATATGTTCCCCTCTTAGTTTCGTTTTTCTTATAAATTCTTTGTAAATTTTAATTTAGCACTACTGTATAAAGATTAAAATTTCTTTTTTGAAAGAGTCATCTATTAAAAATGTAGAAATTATTTGCGATCTTCTCTGGAATTGTGATTGAGTTGTACGAAACTAGGTTTACCGGTTTAAGCGCATGAAATAAGTTTTTACGTGAAAAATGATTTTCCACACAGATTTTTTTTTTAATTTCAGCTCTGCTAAAGAATTTTATTTTGAAAGATGACATATTTAATTGTTTTAATGCAAAAAACATCCCAGTTTTTTTCTTAAATTTTTGACCAGGTCTTCCGCGTAATTAAGTTCATAAATATCTTTAATATTAATTCTATTACATTTGAAAATTATGCACTTAAATGTATAAATGATATACTTCCACCATGCATCATTCGTCAAATTGTGACTTATAATATTTTGTGATATAGAAGGAAAAGTTCATAATTCTCCTTCTTTTTATCAAAAATAAACGTAATCGTTTTGTTTTGTACTTAAAAATTAAATTTTGCACATCATTCATTTTCTTCTTCTATTAAATATACTTCTCAAATTTGTCTTAATTTCTTTAATCAAACCGTAAAATAACACAAGATACCAAGAGTGTTGGCAAATAAAATATGAAATGAAAACCTTACCTTGAAAGTTTTTCCGATAATTTAGAAAATCATCCAAGATTTCGGCCACGCAAATTATTTTTTAATACGTTGCTTTACCTACATTCTTGAACGAAAACATGCATGAAGTAATAATTGGGTCAAAAAATAATTGTATCACAGAAACTTTGTTTTTTCTTCATATATTATTCCGTGAAAGTACTACTTAAGTCTTAACAAAGAAAGAAGCATCAGGATAAAAATATAATTTTTATATATTTTTATTATATGATATCTTATCTAAAATAAAAATCAAATGTGGAAGAAATAAATGTATTTTATATATACCTGACAAACCTAGGCGAAAGGCAGTGGCTGCTTTTTATCTATTTACCGGGTATGATTGCTTTACTGCTCATATTGCCATTACTGCTCATTGACATTCTTACCGAGGCTGCCTGCTCCCTGTGTGACAAAAGAAATGAGCCTATGGACAAATACCATTTGGGTACCACGGTGATATGGAACGATGATTCCGTATCTCCGTGGAGATACGGAATCATCGAGATATTGGGAGGGGAGAGGACTATTGGGGGGATAACCTCCTATTATCTAAAGAACCCTAGCCATTGGAAAAAAATATTATACATATATAACTTCAAAAATACTAAGATTTAAATAAAAATAATAATCCGTAGATTATTTAAAACAGTTAAAAAAAGAAAGAGGAAGAACTCGAAGTCCATAAACTTTCAATGCATATGATACAGGTCTATGAAGGAGGAGTACGTGACACTTCACTGGTACTTATTATTGATAGGTTGTTCTTTCTTTAAATTAAATTATATAAATCCCTTATCTTTTTAATTACTTATTTACTATTATTTTGTACATAAGAATTAGAATCACGAAAAGAATCTGAGATTGTAAAGGTGTTATTTTTTCATGTTAGAGTCTTGAAATCTAAATAAGATTTCTGAAAAATTAAATTTTATTAAATATGGTCCATTAACCCCTTCACTCATAAATATTTGAACTGAGTTAGAATTTATTAAATTTAGAAGGAAATTAGTTTTTTAAAGAAATATATAACAAAAGCGAATAATTTATTCTGCGAAATAATTTATTTTAAACACCGCGAAAACAATTGCATAGATTGCATGCCCTAAAGGAAATTTATTTGGATATGTTGGTGGTTCATTTCATGATTCTTGTATTTTTATGCTATTACAAAATTTTTAAGAAATCATAAGGATGAACACGTAAGGAAACCAAAGGCATTTTGTTACCAACCATTTGTATCACTTGGTTTCCATAATGTCTTTATTTGATCAATACTCTCTCTCTCTCTTTAATGTTGCTAATTGAAAAAAGTCAATGAAATTTTTACTGTACAATTTTTGATAACTGTGTTGAAAAATAATTATCCAGAAGAATTAGTTTCTATACAGTAATGATACAGTATTAATATTTTCACTTTCTTCTATATATACTTATATAGAAAGAGGAGCGAGAGAGAATATTAATATACATATTTAATCAAATAATAGACTGTTATAGTAAAAAACTACCAAGTAAAATTGACAGAACTGAGAAGCAATTAGAATTAATAGTAAATTGAAATCCAATTCTACATATTATAATAGAAATATTATTATAAAAAATAAAACAAAATATATAGACCAATCTACATCGATAGACATTAAAAGTACCGATGAAATTGAAGGAAAGTCATGTTAAAAACAACAAGGAAAAATGAAAATTATGAAATAAGGGAATAAAAATGCTGTCAAAGACTGAAGACGTAACACGGGGTTATACATGTAATTGTAGGATCCAAACCATTGTATTCAGCTATTACTTTATTGGTAAAAAAGTTAATTACCATAAATTAATGTCAAAAACAGTCTGTCGCAAAAGTTATTTGCATTGGAAAGAAATGGTACCACTTTAAAGGAGTTTTGTGTATAAGTAGTGAAGATAGTGGTAAGTAAATGGTTATAGTTTGGCCAGGATGCGGAAAACACGTTACGTGCAAATGCGATGCGCAGAAAAGATCGTTTAAAAGTATGATGTTTCGCTCATTAGGGCGATTCCAACAGAAGTTGGAAACTTCAATGTACGACATAGGTCATTCCTATTTATTTAGATTACTGCATCGTGTGTTCTCAAATTTTCTAAAAACCATCTCTCTGGTCACAACACTAATTTGGCAGAGAAATCAAGAATTTAAAATTTCTTAAGCAGTTTATGGCACATTTTTTTTTTTTTTTTTTAAAATTTTTTATCTTGATATTTTTAGCTAAAACTTTATTTTTCTTTTTCCATACGTTGTCTTTAACATCAATTTAATTAATTCTTTGATTTTTTCTTATAGTGTTCAATCTTTCCGGTAGATGGCATTGTTATCCATTTCCGTTTTTAAATTTACATGTCTACAAACTTGGCAGTATATTTAATTTTTGCTTTATTACACCTCGTATATTTTTTTTGAATTGATTAAATTTTACTCTGTGTCATTTTTTATTACTAATATACATTTTTTTTGTTATGGTATTTACCTTGTAAATAATTCTAGGTATTCATTATAATTTTTGTTAAATACTTCTTCATTTTTGAATTTATGTCTTAGTTTTTTTTTCTTTTTTTTTTTTTACTTTTGAATGTCTCTTATACATATAACTACTTTTTAAAAATATATTTTACATTTTTTTACTATTCATTCCATTTTCTGCTGACTTTCATCTTTCTATTAGTTCATAGTTTATAACTGAAAAAAACTGAACTTTCTATAGTTCAGACTTTATGTTATACATCTTAAGATTTTTTTATTTTACTTTTCTTGCCGTCATCTATAGAAATATCTGATTGGTCGATTTCCAAATAAAAATAGCGTTTCATAATCAGAATGATATTAAAGAACAATTTTTGGCTTATTTTAATCCCTCTTGGCGATACCAAGCCAAAAAACTGTTACTTAAGTTATACGATTCATGTGTGCTGCCTTCCAAACATTGTTTATCTTTCCATTAATGATGAAATGAGTTAAAATTTAAATATTCCTTGAAGTTTAATGTTTCCTCAGTTTATATTTATATGCGAATTTATAAGCGTCTTTTTCCACTACATATTCTCTTCAAATATCTTTCTTTTCGGGTGTAATAAGTAAAAAGAACCTTTCGAATAAAAAGGTGTTCAATACGATAAAATCTATCCATCTCTCGAAGGCGTAAATGTTCCAAATAGCTTGAAAATGCACAAATTGAGTATACACGGTAATCATTATCTTCAATGGAGTTCAACATAACAAATTCTATTCAGGCATTTTACTGAATATTACTCGGTCTGCAGTAATCCAAGTGAAAACAACGAGGATTGACTTTTCACTTGGTGAGGAATTTGATAAAAAAAGCAATAAACTTCTTTTTTTAAATGTGTGCAGAAACGTTGTAATTATTATTTTAAATAAGTCAGGTAAAAATTTTCTGTTAATGGCTGTGAATAAAATGATTAAATTTCGAAAGCAAAAGTTTTCCAGAATTTCTCTACATGCATAAGAAAATTAAACTGTTGAGAGAGAAAAAGTTATAGTATTAAGAAAATTTCCTGGGGGTGTGGAAGTGAAATCAAGTTCAACTAGGAGAAAAATGCCAGATGATGTTTCTTTATTCACAATATTTGGGATGACATATAGGTAGTAGAGCTTAGACAAATGCAGCACAGACAGCAAATACAACTCTTGTGCAGATCAGCAACACAAACACACATACAGAACAGAATTTATAATAACTTTCAGATTACCAGATTAACAGTTCTCACTACATACAAATCTCCACAGTATTACTTAGCACTCGAAAGGGAGACTCCAAAAACAGATCGACTCTCTCCGGCTCACAGCGTGTTTGTACCTATTTCGGCCAGGTGTGATGTCACACCGAAATTTCAGAAACGTTCTGTGAAGAATTTCCTATTTGATTTTTCGCCTTCGTTCCAGTATATTCAGGAACCTTCCATTAGTTGCAAAAGTCGCAAAGTTGTAGTTAAATCCGTCACCAAGGACAAAGATTCATTGCTTAACTTTCTCTTGTTGCCTGATGATACATCCACAAATTTTCTTCTCCTTCATTAAATAGCCATTGCTGGGAAGCGTCATCTCATATTTGTTACTGTATTATTCAATGCATATCCAAAGATAATAAATGAGGAGCGTTTCAAACCTATCAAATTTGTGGAACCGTACTCTGTTTTAAAATTCCCCTAAGTCATTTAGCATGACTTTAATGCTTAAAATAAAAAAAAAATAAGAAAGTTCTGCCTTAGAAATTACTAACTTTCAACTCCATTGAATATATATTATTTCAGACCTCTTCCACTCTTAAATCAAGTGTGGAAGAGTTGTATCCTCTCTATAGAGTGATAAGTAGATTACTGCAGCTGTTGACACCAAAAAAAAAATATTGGACTCTCCCCCCTGTTCTGACCCTCTATTTCAAAGCACTGAGTCTTCAAAATTACAATTTTCGTAAAAGACAGTTCTTAAATTTTTTTCCACCGTTTCATCTCTCTTCTGTGCGTTGAATGATACAAAGTTTGTTCGAATCCTTATCCTGGTTGAGCTTTCAGCTCTCATCTGTGTGAAATAGAATAAATTTGTTTTTTATTTTTATGGTACTAAACAATTCGCATGTCGGTTGGAAACTATGTGGAGGTTAAGAAAAAAAAAATAAAGAAGGTTAAAATTTAAGGTCCAGAATTAAAAATTTTAAAAAAAAATTAATGTGAAGTATTGCAAGAGTTATTAAATGAATTAGATCAGGCTTGTTTGCGTAGGAGCAGTATTGCAAGGAGACGAAGTATTGACGTTGAATCGAGCAGTAACTCGTAGGAGGGTATAATTCTCTATCACGTGAGTTGTGTGGGCGTTAATTCAGGACAGTTATGGTGACCCTTTCATTATGAAAAAGATAAACACTATTGTGTTGTCACCACGAACACATCAATCGAATGTGATATATATAAATACTAAGAAATGGAAAGAAGCGATGTAAGTCGCCTTTTCAGATAACTGAACGTTTTTTCTTTCTACAGAACATAGCATAAATCATTGGTAGTAAAGATAAATTGTTCTCCTGAGATTTCTCACATTTCCATGTTTTATCTTTCTTTCTAATTTTGTTTCTTTTCTAAATTTGTTTGCAAGCAAAGACAGGAAGCCAAATCGTTCATAATATCTAATTATCTAAATAAAAAAAATTACAAATACAATTTAAGAAATCTAACATGCTCGTCAATCTTCGTGTACGACTATTGCCTTAAATTCGAACAAAATTGTCCACCTCTTTCGATTATTTATCATGATAACAAGGAAAGTGTTTATGGGACCGCTATCAATATTCAGTTGAAAGGAATAGGAAGTGGGGAAGTGTTCACACCTTTCCTTGCTGCGTTATTAATTTTTAACCATCATTGGTGGATCTAAATGGCGATATCCATATTTAGATTCTATTTGGGAAATATTTAGATGCATTTGACTATATAAGGATTTGATATCTCGAGTGAATGACACTCGGAATGCATTTATTCTAAATACAAACTCTATAAGCACCACTTGTGCTCTTATTCTCTGAGATCCTCCAAAAATTGCTTCAGTCTAATGTCCTCTTATTGATTAGTATAATATATTTTATCTTTAAATATAATAATTGTTAATTTTATAAAAAAAAAATAGAAACAATTTTCTGGAAGTTCCAGGAAAAACTTTTGTTTTTTTGGAATTATGCTTTAAAGCTATATTAAATTTAAATAGATAAATATCAGAATTGTTTTTAAGAAATACAATATTAATGATCACCTAAGTTCTAATCAAGCAAACCTTTCGAGGAGTGCCTTGATATTTTGAAACAAACTGAAATGATACACTTTTAATTCCAATCGCTGTAGCCTATTTATATTTCGAGAAATTTTTGCCAAAATTTGACTATTAATTCACTGAGTTTAAAAATATTCAACTTAATATTTAAAATGCAGATAAGTAACTTTTCTTTACAAAATTAAATAAAATGCCTCAATATTACTCATTTCTACCCATATATGGAAATTAAAAAAGAAATAGTTTTTATAACCTCTAAAAAATTTATTTTTTCGAATATAGAATATTAAATAACACATTTAAAAGAAATTTGCTACTTTGAAATTTTTGTATTTGTAAAGCATGTTTTTATTACAATGTATTTTAAAAAAGGGTCTAAAAGTGTTAAATAGCCTGTACCTCCCCACAAAAAGATCAAAATATTTATTTCAAAATCTACCATACCTTAGGAAATTATCCAAACATATCATTAAATGTAAAGATAAGCTGGAGTACAAAGAACAATTTTGAAATGAATCATGCCTTTCAAGAGAAATAATGAACAAGCTTGACCATTAATCTAATTCTTTTTGATTATTTTATTCTATACTGCAGCTGTGCTTCAAAATTCCGGAAAAAAATTAACTCCTTATATCAGAAATATAAAAATAATGCTCATAAATAAATATAAACATAAATTTTAAGTATAAATATACATATTTATAAGGAAGAAATTAAGTTTAAAAAATTATAAATAAAAACCTTTATAGTATTAAATTAAATAAAGTTACTTCGAGACAAGTATAAGTTTATACATTTTATACATCTAACACGTAATAAAATTAATTCGAACAAATATGCTATAACAAAGATCTTACTAGGCCAAATATAAAAACAATATCTCAGAATTTCAAGAGAAATTTTTTACTCAAATACAACAACATCGCGCTCAAATCATGGTTAATTTAGAATGTACTGCTCAGGTGATCCTGATTGAACGAATTTAATCGTTCAAGCATTGTTTCCATTTGAAGCAGTATCATAAATTATAACCGAAATTAAGGTAGTTGGTCAAACCACTCCTTTATAAAATGTATTTTTGTAATTTTCAATCGATACCAAATACTATTTTAAACCAAACACCACCACTTTTCACTATTGCTGATGGCGAAAAGTCTTCTTACACTCTTCACATACCACGCTCAAAATATTGTCCTTAACTTGTCTAGCTTTTATTTTCTTTTTCAAATGCTGCCGTAAATCACTGGAAGATACATGCATATTTACTTCACTTAATCTTTCAGTAAAACATCCAATCAAATCAAATAAATTAATCCTAATTACCGAAATATATATTTCCTATTCCAACTTCTGAAATGTTTTAATCCGATGAGATTTATATCCATGATAGAAGCAAAGAACAGAAAAAGTTTCGATGTGGAAAATTACTACTCATAAATCCGATAGCACCTATCGATGTAAATGAATATATAAGAATTAAATAATTTATTTTTGAAATGTTTTCATCGCGACTTTTAATTAAAGGCAAGGCAAATGTGATAAGCATTATCTCGAGTGAAGAGGTATTTGAAATATTAAGCATTAAAGTTTCTTTTGATAGAATTGTTTGATCTTTGCAAGAATGCGGAAGTTTGTTAAACTTTTCATTCCAATTTTATAAATTACTAATTTAAGCTGTTCAAATATTATGATGAAAGTGAATTTCGTACAAAGGCAAAAAACTGTCTGATCATGAAGTAATTTCAGAAATATCTGAAGAAGATTTGTGGAAGAGAGGGAGGAAAGTTATTTTCGATACATCTGTGAGGAATCAAAGGTTAATTTAAATGCATAATATCCTACATTTCATTAGAGTGTTAACTGTTTGCTTCGGCTTAATTGATTGGAATTGTTCAGAAACATTTTGAGTGACTGAATCAATGACTGAAAAGGACATTTTTGAAATATCTGTCAGAGGTGGCTTATTTATTTATTTATTGCTGCATTTTGTGTGTGCTATATTAGAGATTCTAAATATTTATTTTATGTAAAACCCCTTTCCTATGATTCAAAGACTGATATATATAATCATCATATATAAACATTTATCATCGCCTTTTATCTTCTTTCCGAAATGATAAAGTCCTCCAACATAGCCATTTAGGTAAGTGGAAGACTTTTAAACCTGTTTCAAACTTTTTTTCTTTTTTAGTTTTCTTAAACCAATTGGTTACAGAGAAATGCTTCATATGGTAATCCCTACACACTTCTCTGGGAAGCCTCTCTCCGTCGTATTAGTAATAAAATTCAGTAAAAAATTTAGAACAACAAATTATTTTTTCATTCTGATACAAAAATTTAGTCGTGTGCAATATTAATTTCGTTATTTAAAAATTTCTTTGCCTTTTTTAATCATTTAAAAAACAAGGAAAAAAAATATCTAACTCATGCATCTTGAAGTAATTACACCTTTCAGTGCTGACTTTAAGAAATTAAGTTTGTACTATCCAAAAATCAATCTAGTATTCCTTGATCAATAAAAATTCTTTTAAACATATTATCGATGCAAATGTTTAAAGAAAAAACAGTTAAAATGTCTTTGAGAAACAATCCGAAGCCTATTTTTCTCTTTTGTCAAGTGATTTGCTGAAGTTTATACGTATGTTTCAAGATTCGAAGTAATTCATCTTCCCTTCGCTTCAAAAGGAATTTTTTTTATCTATAAGTCTTCTCGTTTTACTACTTATAGTATCTATTAGACTAATAGCTCGAAAAATATTCGCTATATTAATTGAATTTTTACAACTGAGTGATTCATTTATTTTATTGAGTAAATTTGTCTAGTCCATCGTCATTTAGGCCCCTTCTCATTAGTGAAGTATTTTATAATCCATATGTCTACTTTTACTGAAGACGATTTATAAAGTAATTTATTACTGTGAAGTTCCTACTAGCTTCAAGTACGTATTTTCATTAGATAGTATTACACCATCACAAGCGGAGATCTACAGTACTACCAATCACGAATTCTTTTAAATATCGTACGATTTTGAAATTTACAACCTAAGAGAAGGAAAGAGTATAAATTGTTCTTTGAATTTTTTTAATGATTTTTTTTCTTTTATTTATAGGGGCATTGATGATAAATAATTCCTTTTTGGATAGGAAAGCTCTTCTTATTGACATTTGCTCTTCCTGAGGTTGGCCTCTCTGGATATTATTTGTTACTGCCGTCACTTTTATTCTGAATGAAATATCCCTGAGTGGACTCCTTCCTGATGTAGATTTCTCAGCATTATATATTACAGGCTCTAACCTCTAAATTATAGGAAATATTTTATCATTGATCTTCTGAGAAGAAAATTGCAAACAGAAAAATGATTTACTTATTATAAATAAGGTTTTATTAAACTGGGAAGGTGTTTATAAACTCCAATGCTTTTTTTCCTACAAGTGTCTGAAATTATTTGGTAATTCCCTGTTATATCGGAGCTAATATTGAGTCGCCAAGCAAATAAGAAATATCAACAAGATAGTTTGTATCCCAAAGTAGGATTCAGGAGATATGCTATGAAATTAGCGCAATCGTTGTTTGCCGCAATAATATAGAAGTATCAGTTTATATCGTATGCTAGAAATATGCTCATCTTTATTTGAACAGAAAAATAAGAGACAAAATTCGACAATTGGTTGGTATTTATATAGCCTTAAATTTCAATCAAATTGATTACTCAAGTCTTTAGAAATTAAGACTTGATAATGAGAACTAATATTTCCAAACACTTACACCGCCATTTATATCACCAAGAGTATCAAAATATTACTAACAATTTGAAGAAGTCTATTTAATGATGTTATATTAACGATTTTCATCCCAATTATTTTAAACATTTTAATTTTTAAATTTCCATAGAACTTTGTCCTATGAACACGTTTCTCACACATTTTGCAATAACATATATCTTTCTACACATATTATAAAACTGCAGCATTATTAATAAATTATAAAGACATGTCGTTATATATTGAACATTAGACTATAAAGAAAATAAACTAATATATATCTAACAGCGAAAAATTATGAATATAACGTTGAATAAAAATAACTAGTTTTAAGACAATTTCTCCATTTGTGCAATCTTATATCTAATAACTTATGATTAAATTCAATACTTGCGTTTAGATAAAGAATTGTAATACTTCAGAGAATAGAGAACTCATAATAGCAGCATAGTATAAAAAAAACCTATTTCAGAATTTTAAAATAAAGTACCCCATACAATGCTCAAAAACTGTAATTAAAAACTTGCAAGAATATGAAACATAATTGTGTTTAGAAATTATGCACGAATCTAAAGTAAAATATAAGTTTTGATTATCGTTAATGAAAATACAAACAATTTAATGAACTGAAAAAAATCACATCTCTAAAAAAATTAACTTTTTTCGATTTATTCTACAAATGTTGTTAAAATGGTATAGGTACTTTTCCATTTTGCCAGTACAAGCGATAAATTCGCCAAAAATAAATACAAGCGATGCCAAACGTAATATGTGTATACTGTGTGTTGTTGCCAATAAAGTCTGTTTGGCAAGATTTGAGCCGTCGAAATGGAAAAGTACCATGGTATATTTTTATACATTTAAAATAATATAAAAGTACATGAGAGTCAAATCAAATTCTTTTCGTATTTATATCAACATATAGGATACAAAATAATTTTTGTACTTACACAGCCAAGTAGAAAAACAAAATGGCGGACTTCTGAGTGAAACGAATTATTCATAAACATTTACATAACACTCAGACCATCTATAAGTAGGACAAATTGAGTACGTGAACCTGATTTTTCGTTTCAAAAAGAAATAACTTCTCAATAATTGGAACAATTTTAAAGCACAATTTTTGACTTATTTTAATCTCTGTTGGTGATACTACACCAAAAGTTGCTACTTAAGTTATAGAATTCCTGTATATAGCCTTCTAAAAATTGTTCATATTACCATTGTATGACAATATGAAATACAATTTAAATATTTTTTCTAAGGGTATTTTTTTTCCAAATTTAAATTTATAATCTGCCTATCAACTACATCTTTTCGAGAAATATCTTTCTTCTCCGGTCATAATACAGTAAAAAGAACATTCGAATCAAAGGTTTTTCAATACCATAAAATATATCTATCTCAGGAAGGCACAAACGGTACTGAATAGCTTGAGTATATACCATAATCATTATTTGTAATGGAGTTAAATATAACAAATTCAATTCAGACACTCTTCCGAATATTACTCAAAAAACAAGAAAGAGGATTGGCAAACAAGTAAAACCGAAGCGGGTTGTTTTTTTCTAAATAAATTCCCTTTTCTGAATTAAAATTGAAGTTTTGGAAATACTTAACGAAAACCCAGACATGTAGATAAAGTAGTGATTTTCAAAAAGAATAAACATTATTGAAAAACTCATTTAAATGTCTGGCAGTAAGTAATTATGTTAATACAAGTATTTTATCAACTTACAAGTATTTTACCAATAAAATTGAGACACAATAATTTTTTGTACTTTCGCTGATAAGTAGAAAGACAAAATGGTAGAATTCTGAGTAAAACGCATTATTAAAAAACAATGACGTCACACTCGGATCATTTTTACTTAGGGCGAATTGCGCAGGTGAAGCAGTTTGGCTGATTTCCAAATAAAACTGATGCAACATAATAAGAACAATATTAAAGCACGAATTATGGCTTATTTTAATCTCGCTTGGCGATACTACGCCAAAAACTGCTATTTATGCCATACAATACCTGTGTGCTGCCTTGAAAACATTATTTATATTTTCATTAATGACAAAAATTGTTAAAATTTAAATATTCCTTAAGGTATACTTTTTCCCTCAATTTAAATTTGTAAGTGAATTTCTGATTACACTCAGATATTCACTTACATCTTTTCGTGAAATATCTTTCTTTTCCGGGTATAATCCA
Source organism: Nephila pilipes (assembly GCA_019974015.1). Lineage (NCBI taxonomy): Eukaryota > Metazoa > Arthropoda > Arachnida > Araneae > Nephilidae > Nephila > Nephila pilipes. Next base: position 24,733 of record BMAW01034749.1, on the reverse strand, counting down.
GTAAAAAGAACATTCGAATTAAACGTTTTTAAATATGAGAAAATATATCAATCTCTCGGAGGGCCAAAAACGTTCTGAATAGCTTGCAAGTGCAAATTGAGTTCATACCGTAATCATTAACTGCAATGGAGTTAAAAATAGCAGATTCCATTCAAATACTCTGCTGGATTTGACTCGGTTTATAATTATCAATGTGAAAACAAAAGGGATTGATTTTTCCTTTGGAGAAGAATTTGGAGAGGAATTTGAAATATAAAAATATAATTGAAATATATAGCTCCCTTTTGAAATCCAAGCAAAAATGTTGTGATTTATAATATATTTTATAAGTCAAGTAAAACCTTTTAGCTATAGCTGTGAAAAATATGATTACATTTTGAAAACAACTCAAGGTTGTCAAGAAATTTCGTACATGCACAAGAAAATTAAACAATAAGAGATGAAAAACCAATATATAAGTTTTCTCAATGTATATCCAAAGATAATAAATGAGGAGCTTTTAGAACCAGTCAAATTTTTGGAACTGTAACTACAATGTTTTGGATTTCGATAAAAATAATTTCGCTTGATTTTATTGTTTGAAATTAAAAAAAAAAAAAATAAGTAAGTTCTGAATAAAACATAAGTATCTTCCAAGTCTATTGAATGTATTAATTCAGAGTATTTCCACATATAAATCAAGTGTGGGAGTCTTGTATCCAATTTATTGATTTGATAAGTAGATAAATACACCAGTTGATGCAGAAAAAAAATTATTTGCCTTCCCCCTTCATTCTGTCCTATCTCAACGGAATGTGTCTTCAAAATTATAGTTTTTTAAGAGGCATGTCTTAAAATGTGTTCCTTTGTTTTAGTTCTTTTCTTTGGGATGATTGATGCGAAGTTTTTCGAGTCCTTAGACAAGCTGGAATTTGACTTTTCATCTGTTGTACTGCATGAGATAGCATAACTGGAATTTACATTTGTGACACTCAACTATTTGCATGTAGGTTTGAAACAACTTGAAATTATGCCTCCTATGTGTGCCCTCCCTGGACACTATTTTCTGGGCTTTTTATGAATGTGAATTACAACCACTCAATATATGACACAAATCAAGACTGGCAAAATATTTTGATGAACTCTACAGTTTTTGTACTCTGATTCGTACTTCTTTTTTTCAAAATTGGTCAACTAATAAAAGATTTAAGAGAAATCATCCCTTTTCTCTGGCTAGCCAGAAAGTCTTCATTAAATTCAATGTTGAAGGTCACTTGTTAGACCCTTACATCAGCCCTTTAGCAAGAATACCTGGAGTGTATTATTATGTAAATATTAACAACAAAAAACTTGATATACCAGATTATTCGCGTGAAACTGTTTTGGAAAAAAATTAGCGATATTACCTCGAAAGCACTCCAAATCTTCCCCGATACCAGTAAAAATAAGCAGAACCAAAGTGGCAATGTTTTCTATATGAAACACTTACCTCCAGTCTTATCATTAGAACACAACATTGATCACATAAGAACGGAAAATCTTCATCACTATTTGAGTTTTGATTGGAAGTAGTTGCAATTGTTGAAAGTCTTAAGTCTGAATCCACCATTAAGATATCTGGATTTTGACTGACAGCCGTAGTTCTAATACTAGTGAAACTGGTTTCTTCGTTAGTGGTAGAGTATTAATACATGTATTGATATTATTTCTAATACTTTCATTTTTCCACAATACGCATCTTCCGTGGATTCCATCTCATATTAGCATCAGCAGTAATGAAATGTCTGATACTTTATGTAAGGAAGGCACTTAAAATAGCTTAGATTACTTTCACGACAACTTTTCTAGAGATTTGTTCCAGAGAATATGGATGTTTTTTATACCGTTCTCTTCCGCCAAATGACTGGTATTGTGAAAAAGGACTGTGTGTAATCATCAGTTTTGAGAGTGATCCAAGCCAGCAGACCGCAATAACATGATTTCAGAGCCGTCACTTCAGGTGCCTCAACTTTGTCCAGTTCTTTCTTGAACATCTTTTTTTTTTGTATGGTTGCTTTCCAGATTGGACTTAATCAAGCATCCAAATATACTCTTTGTGTTATTGTGTTTTTTCAGGCTCCTGTATCTGATTGAGCCCATTGCTTAGATCGGATTGGCTATCACCCCGAAAAATGCTACTTAAATAAAATGATTCCTGTGAGCCATTTTCTAAACATTGTTTATCTCTCTTTTAATAAGAAAATAAGTTAAAATTTAAATATTTCTGATCGGGCTTTCTTTTCTCAATTTAGATTTGTAAACATTATTTTAAGCTTCCTGACTACGGTAGGTATCTTTCGAAAAATTATCTTTCTGCTCTTGGCACAATCAAATAAAAAGAATGTTTAATTTCAAATTAAACATTAGTTTTTTTTTAAATGCCCGTATGTCCATTAATGACAAATGATTAAAAATGATTTCTTTTTGATAAATTATCAATCTCTCGAAGGTGCAAATGGTTCAGAAGAATTTAGAAGTGCAAATCGACTATAGGTCAGAATCATTATGTTCAATGGTATTAAATTTAATAAATTTAATTTAGCCACTTTTCTGATAATGACTCTATCTGCTTTAATCCAAGATAAAAACAAAATGAATTGGCTTTTCTGTAAGAGAAGGATTTGAAATACAAAATATTAAAATCACTTTCAAAATCCTTGCAAAAGCGCTGTAATTAACGACATTTTTGATAATTCAAGTATCACTCTTCTTGCGGTTATACATTAAATGATTAACATTCATATTTTACATTTTGAAATAAAAGAAGTTTTATACTGTCGACAAATTTCATAAAAGCGCAAAAAAATTAAGAAATTGATAGTTGAAAGGCTAACGTGAAATTTTCCTTAAGGATATCAGGACATACGTGGATTTCTGGGATATTATATCTAAGACTCCTTGTTTTTGTGATATATATCTTGTTGAATGATAAGTAAAGCTTAAATTTCTTATGTATTTCTAATAATGATATTTTGATCTTTCTATAAAACAAAAAAAAAAGTAAATTTTTTGTCATAAAGGTTTTTTCCCTCTCAGTTGAATATGGGCATGTTTTGCGAGATATATTTGCATAATAAACCCTCTTTTACGATTAGAGAGAGAATATTTGTCATATATTGTTAGTGTATTACGATTTGAGAAATTTGATTTCGCGAAGAAGATAGGGAATTTTCATGTTTTTTAATGGTGAACAAATGTGAAGGATCACAAACTGAAGTATATTCACCACACCCCAGTGGTCTTTGAAATAAATATCAGTACCTTTCTTTTTGCATCAATTATTCATTACTACATTCAAAAGAGAGATAGATATGATAACATATCTAAGAAAACAAGCTTTTACGTTGATTGTGTTGTCACTAGCGTTTAAAGGAAAGAAGAATTAGAAAAACTCGACCATGTGAATCGAAGGTTCTTATGTTTAAAGGAGTATGAGAACAAATACAATTTTGTTCAGAACTGTATACTTTCCCTGCTGAAACCACGTAACTCCCGTCAGAGGACGCTGCTGATTGGAGCGAGCAGCTTAAAAAACAGAACGAACTTGAACTAAGAACTAGAAGGAGAGAGAACGCTTTTTGCTCTACTATGTAACCTGTGTTGTGTTTTGTAGCGCTATGTGTAACTGTTATAATTTGTAAATAACATCAATATATATATTTTATTTACAAGGAAGTGCAGAGTTTTCATTTTGAGTAGAAGATGTATTTATCATTATTGTAACTAAAGCTTAAAGCACCAGCTTCCCTGAACGATAGAAAAGGTATGTCAAATTTTGATATTCTTAATGAATAATGACATACCTAATCTGACTTAAACGAGAAAATTAATTTTAATTTTTTTTTGTTTCTTAACAATAATTGTAATATTCTGGACATTCAGTGAAAGTAATGTAAATAAAAAAAAACCTTCTGGACTTGATTTGGAAAAAAGAATTAGACACATTAAAATTGACATGAACTGAATAAATTATGAACTGAATAAATTACATCAATTTCGAGAAAGTGATCAAGCGAATCATGTTTTCAATGGTATACAAGATATTTGGTCCATTTGACATCGTCTTGCAAGTCATGATTTGCTAAAGAATAATGTTAGAGGAAGCATGGAACAACTGAGATGAAGGGATCAATTGCGAGTTACGAAGAGAATTTTTGAAACAGTTTAATAGATCCAAAACTCTTCAGGTATAATGAAAGTCCAAGATATATACGAATCATTGTAAAAGATCTGAGTAATTTGGCCATACATACATAAGTTATGTTGACAGAAGCAAAACTGCGAGGTCAGTTATAATATATCTGAGAATTCAAAGGGACAATGAAATTGAATTCGTCATTTTTCTGTTATACCACTAGAAACAGAACGCAGATGAGAAAAGAATACCTTTATAAATAATAATATCTTTAAAGTAGATGTGAAAATAACAATAATAATGATTTAAGAAAAATCTTTAGCCTCAGAAAATGTTAGTCAGCTTAGTCCTCATTAAACTCTTAAAGATAAACAAAGGCATACGACTGAAAAATAAAATAACATATAGTAAAGATAAAGAAGATTTCCTGAAGTCTAAATACCTTCTGTAAATCTAAGGATCACCTACACCTAGTAAAAGAATTATCACGTAAGATACCTGATATTTATATATTTGCATAAAGAAAGGTATTGGATTTTGCATAGAAGGAAAATTTTGAATCAAGTGTTGGTAAATTGCTTTGTTTATAAAAGACATTGTTCAAAGAATTTATACATTATTGAAAAGATGGGTATTGATATGTGCCCTGTAAGGAGCTGTCCATTTTGAAGTTCCTACTGCTGGCTCTACACAGGCTCTGTAAAGGCCGTTTCGAATATTCGTGTCTCGTAAGGGATGATGTTCAACTGTTCACTATGATAATGGTTCCGATATCAGTGGATCTGTCAATTCATTGAATTTAGATTTAAATAAAAAGGCATGGAGCCATTAATCCTTTCGGGACGAATGTACCGTATACACATCACTCACGATCGTCGTTCACGGCCGAACGTGCCAGGAATACATCACTGATGAATGAGCTCAGGGGCCGAACAATGCGTATTTGCATTCTAATCTGGAACGTTTTCTAAAAATCTCTAATCGGCGCACTGTGTCTATTACTTTTGAACAAAACATAGTGTTAGGATCCTGACTATCAATTACTTCATATTCTGCCTTGCTGCTGTATTTTGTACAGCAGCTGTTAAAGGGTAGGAGGGAAAGCATAACAACTAACTGAGCTCGGCTCTTTTAATTTCTACGTGATATACGCATTCACGTTTCTTGTTTCTCTCCGAACGCTTTTTTATTAGTTTTTGCTACTAAATTTATAATTTTTTTTTTAGAGCTGTAAAGTCAGTAATTCAGTGATGTTGCTCTTTGTGTTGTTTTCGGATATATTTCCTTTTCATTTCAGGAAAGCCTTGATTCCTGTTTATAATTGCGAGAAAGCGTTGCTTATTAGAAGAATATACTCACATGGTCGACGAGCCAATTAATGAAGTGAGTGTGATTAATTTTCTGAAAGGTTTGAAAGGAATATTTCAAATGAATCTGCTGCGGACATTTTGTCAGAGACAGACAAAACAAGACTTCGAGTTTCTCCACACTGCAGAAATTGCTACTTTTGGTCTTCACTTTCTGTTTTGTTATTTCTTGCAAATAGTCTTTCTTGTGTATTTTTTTTAATTAATTTTAAAGGTAATTGAGTCATTTTGTGCATAAAAGTAAGAAATAATTTCAATAGTGCTTCTGAAAATTATTTCTTAAAGTAAACAATTCTTTACACATTTTTCCTTAAATTGAAGGAAAAAAATTATTAAAAATATTGATTTCAAAATTTTTAGTAATAATCTAAAACTTTACCAAAAATTATAACATTAGGTTTTTTTTCTTTCTTTATTGTGATTCTTTTTTCTAAAGTTAGGCTTAGCGACGCAAAACTCCTAGCTTGTGCGACAGCTCCATCCAATTCCTCTCCATTGCCAGGGAACGTCCTTCACGAATGCGTGCCGTCCCGAGATGGTTAAATAGAAGTTCATCCCGCCATCTGCTGCATAGTTGATCATTTAGTGGGATAGACTCATCGAAATAATAAAAGATCTATTAAAATGAGTATTAGGAAAAGCAAGCTTAAATTATGTAGAACGTATTTCTGAGCTGATTCTAGAAATAGATGGAACAGTTTGCCTTGTAAGAGAGCAAACATCAAAACACGAACCACCTAACCTATTCAAAGAACTTTTCCACTGGAGATAACATCATCATATCTTGAAACTCTGAGGATCAATGACTTAAAGAAGTCATTTCGAGAATACTAAAAAGAGACATATCTAAAGATGAGCTAAAATTTAACAGATCTGAGAGAAGATAAAAGCTTCCAAACAGATATCTTATGAACTAAATATATATTTTATAATATGTAAAACCAAAAGAAAAAAACAGTATTACCATGGGCATACAAAGTTATTAAAGTTGTTATTTCCATGTTGTCATATGCTCTCTAATAGTATTTGTTATAATTTATTACAGGTAAACAGTGTTGCGTCTGATTACCGATATTGTGTAACCATATTACACCACACTTTCTGCCAATATTCATTATACAAGGATTTGACCTCAAAAGACTTTCGTCTGCCGGCCTTTTTTCCGTGAATGTAATGTTAATCTTATGGCGTTTCTATAACCTTCCTCAAATCTACACTATTTTATCTGTTCGAATACAAAAAAGAGCGTCCAAAAGAGCAGAAAATAATAAAGGATTCTGAGAAATAACAATTTTCCTCTGATGTTTGAAAGAAAAAAAATTACCCCAGTTTTAATAATTCGTTTGTGGGTTTTTGGGGCTTTAGAAATATTCTAAATTATTTTTAAATATCGGGAATAAAATATAATTCCATAGAAATTTTCAATAATTTTTGGTCTTTCGGATGAACTTTTGTTTATTTAAATAGATAAGTATTATGAAGTTGAGAAAGGTAGTAGAAACTTCACGTGATTAACATTACATTCATAAATACAAAACGGTCAGTAACGGGAGCCTTAAAACAAATATTGCGTATACAAACAAATATCTTATATGCAGAAATTCCGGATTAATTACTGTAATGTAATGTTTTATTATTTAATAATATAATGCTTTTTATTGCTTATTCTACTAATTGTTAATTGTTAAATGTCTTTCCGTAACTTTAATGAGTTAAAATGTTGTTAGAAATTGTAATTCAACAGATCGAATTATATCATGTATTAGATTGTATTATTGTAGTAGATTGCATTTTTAGAATATTATGTAGTCGCAAATAAAATACTGAAAAAGGAATTTTGAACTCCCTTGAATTAATTTATTTGTTCATTTTCTCTTTTTCAGTTGTGAAAAAAAAGTAAAATGTTATTTTTTTTAATATTCGTTACACATTTTCCTTAGGTTTTGTCTCATCAAATATCCTAAATAGAAATTTTAATAATGGTGTAGTAATTTTCAGAGTACATTGATCTTTCATAGAGACTATATAAACAAATATTTATCACACTGTAAGAATCTGATAGATTTTAAAGTTAGTAAAAATATTTTTTCTTTCTTTATTTGTTGCAAAAATACATGTGTTGTTGAATTTTGAAATTACCATTGGTGTAATTTTTTTTGTTACAATTTTTTTCATATAGAAACTTTTAATGTCTATTGCAGTTTGGTTTGATCAATGTTCTTTTTTGTTAGGTTGATCCGTTAAGACACATCAGAGAATTAATAAACTATTTTGTAAAATGTATTCTTTACTGAGATTCAAAAGTTAATGAGTTTATTTACATACATGCATAATAATAAATTTAAATTAGCTTTACATTATTTTTACAATATCAAAATTAACAAAATTAATTGTAAAAATGAGCCACAGATTATCGATGAGAAGCTCTCAGTTCTATGATTTTAAGGTTAATTAATTGAATTCTATTAATGATAATCTTTAATGAAAAATTCTGCGGAACTTCTTTTTTTAAACATAGATATAATTAATTGGATAAAAGCAGAAATTATCCATATGGGAATGAAAATGAATCGTAAGTCAAAACCATCAAAATAATCGACGAAAACTTCTTTTTCTCCTTGAGGTAATAAAAAGGTAAGTAAAAGTGTAAAAGTAAATGAGGTAATTCATTTAAAGAAAAGTACTGTTTATTTCTTAGGTTAGATCTAAGTCTCTTTATATGCTTAAAATAGTCATTCTATTTCTAATAGTATAAATTTCCTTCATTCCTAACTATAATAAAGAACATAATAAAAAAGAAATCTTATTAATATTAAATAAGCATATTTTATAACGAACTTTTTTCCGGTAGAAATGAATTTTTTTTTAAGTTTGTACTATAGAGGGTACCACAAAAACACCCTGGAATTACTTTTTAAAAGCTTTCCATTTTTTTCAAACACATGAAACAACGTTGTAAACTTAATAATGTTCTCCATTGTACTAAATGTATTTATCCAATGAGTGATTCCGGTTTGTTGGAAGCATTTTTGGTACTCAAGTATATTGATGATTGACAACTTATATCTGGCTTTTTTTTCTTATCCGCTTCTACTTCGTCCAATCGGTGGCCTTTTGTGCTTTCTTCATACGTGGAAATAAAAAGAAATCGCATGGAGCTATCAAAGACTTTCGTACTGAGATGGCTGCTTGCTTATCACTCAGAACCCAATGCACAAATTTCTCGTCACTCTCTTTCTCGTCTTTCTCATACCCTAAATGTTCTGTTAAAATTTAATGAATTGATCTCTAAGGCTATCCAATTATAAACTCCACAATAAGCATCATCTATTGTCACTCTTCAAACACAAGTCCTTGAATTGTTTGGTCATTTTTCAAACCATCATCTTTATAAGCAGTTTCCAACGTCACAACAGTTTCTGCAGCATTTTTCCTCGCACAAGAAGCGAAATTTTCCAGTTAGACATATAGTTCCTTTAAATTTGTTATCTTAAAAAACCTAAAGAGGCAAATTAGCTGTTTCGGGAAACTTGCCTACGGGCAGATAAAACCTTCTCGGACGTCTCCGCAAACATTAATGAGTTTGCAAGACATGCTCTTAAAGAGAGAAACGCTTACTACGCAAACTCCTTAAATAGCATTGTTATTCCGAAAACTTTTGGGTTCATACTATTATTTTATATAGATTATTGCTATTTCAAAAAGACTGGTATGATTATTTTATTTTTAAAAACAAATTCTCTTGTAGTCTTGTTATTTTAACATAGTTATTCCTTATTTAATTAATAATCTTTTAGCATTTCATTGTATAAAGATAATTACACTCAATGCATACTTCAAAAGAATGAACTGATTTACATTTCTCAATGAATAATAATAAACATTTTCTAAAATTCTAAAAATACACTCTTCAAATCTAGAATAAACTACAATCTCGTTTTAGCTTGATTTGAGGGATTATACATTATATGCTACAAAATATTATTATAAATAATCTATATGTAAAAAGTTTAATAATTAATATTTTTAATGAAATCATTTTTCTTCGTTTATTAACTTTTTCATTCTTAATTTTAATTTTAATTTTTTGGTAAAAATGTAAATATTAAATGTCTGATGTTCATTTGTAAAGTCAACATATAAATTTTAAAATATTTTCAAAATGTATTTCTATGGAATTCTATAAGTATAAGATATGGTATTTAAGCATGGACTTTGTTTTCTACAAACTCAAAAGAGTTTGTAAAAAGCAGGAAAAATGTCATCGATACTCTTTTTCGCCCCTCCTTACAAAAGAGTGTATGAGGGGAAAATACCATCGATAGAATGAGAATCATTAATTGAAAAATAATAGAAATAAAATGTCATAAATTATGACAACAATCCAAAGGGAATGCAAAATATTGTTCTTTCGGACTAACTGATTTTACCTGTTTCTGTTCATTTTTGAAAAACTGTTCTTTAATTTATTTTATTGATTATTGGAATAAAATTACATATCTAGTCGATGAAATTTAAACTACAGAATTCCTTCATGTTTAAATATTTTGGTTATATCATACATTTCAGGAAAACTGTATAAACTACTCAAAATATTTAAACTTTTTACTAAAAAAAAAGTGACATTTGGTATTAAATTTATACTAAGACGAAATCATTTTATAATTTTTTAGCAAACAGGGAAAATAAACATCTTATTTGTATAACATCAGAGTTAATATTTCCTAGTTCAAGGAAATTACAGTTTCTCTTATAAAAATAGTAACAATTATCATAATTTTAAACAAAAATGTATATAAAAATATTTTCCCACTCTATTTACATTGCATTGAAATATGGTTAATTTTTTATATGACATAAAGCAATAGAATCATATGATTCTAAGATCGTTTTTTATTGAAAAAATATAATTGATTAATAAAAATGATAATATAGTAAAATAAAATTATCTTAATGACAAAAAAGTAAAAATATAGTATAAGATAAGAACAATTTTTCAAACTAAATGACTGAAAAACTGTGTCCAGATTGATCTTCTATTTTTAATTGCTAACACATCTTTAACACATTCTTACGGTACAAGAACTTACACCTGTAACTGAATCTTCTTTAATAATAATTATGTGTTGTATTTTGATTAAATAAATTTACAGGAGTAAAGCTAAATTTGAATAAATTTTGCTTGTAAATTAGTCAATATTCAAATTGTTGAAGTCAGTGGCATGTTTCGAAAGTTGAAGTTTGGTAGCATAGCTAATTGAAATTACCATAGCTATTGTGAAATATCAAATAATAATAATTACCATAGCTTTTGGGAAATATCAACAATGGCTTCACTATCTCTACGAGAGTTTCTGTATTCTTTAATTTGAATTAATGTCACTCTATACCTTCACATGTTCAAATCTAATCCTTATAAGTACTGATCCTTATAATTTTGAACCTTGGTCAGATGATTAGCATAATATCTTAAAAAATACATACTATGCCACAAGATTATTTTGGTCATCAGAAAAATATAATCATACCATTAAAGATCACAGATTCAACTTTTCAACTCTTTTGAAAAACTCTTTTCGACTTCTTTCTTTGAATGGTATTATTAAATTCAGTATGGCTTTTACTTGTTTTAAGTCATTTCTTGTAATTTTCTTATATAACTTTATTTCATTGAATTTTTGTTTTTTTAATTAGACAAAAAATTTATATATCTCCTAGTCATTATTTTCTTGTTTCTCTACACCTCCATTCAAAAAGTTATTTGGCTCTTTTAGTGATAAGGATTAAAAAGTCTGGGGAATAGCAAAAAAATGTTTAATTAAAAACATATTTTGCTCTAATTGTATGATTCTTCATAAATATTTTATAACAATTGAGATTTACAATAAGCATTTGCATGGTCTTGGAAAAGAAAAAAGTTATTCATGAAGCACACACCTTATTTGTGTCTTGTAGCCGTGATAGCCTGGTGATCATGGTCATGGATTTGTGGCCAATATTTTGTCGAGTCGTGGGTTCGAGACCTGAGGCCTCTAAAGGTCAGAGATGTAGAGGAGGCTGAAATGTGTTTAGTCAATTGAGTTTACAAGTTTTTCCGTTTATGTGGCGTAGAAGTTTATAGAGAAATATGCCAGCTCAGGTGTCAACCTTTTCACTTGACTGAAGAACACAATTAAGAGGTAAGTCACAAAAGCCCTATTTAATTAGAGCATAATTTCAATATTTTAATTAGTATATTGCTGTACATCTGATACGGCTGAGATTGGAGATCTCGATTGAATAAACCGCCTTGGTTCTGTTCAGATGTTCGTTAATCCATAACAAGGGAATTCGCGATAGCAGCGTCTTCAGTTGAAACCCAATTTTTAAAGTAAACAATATTCCCACGCATAAAAGTTTGTAAATTTTATAAATATTTAGACATTTTGATTGACTGCCGACAATCTTGAAAAAAAAATTATAATATCTCATTAAATTTTAAAAGGGTTTCTTTCGGTGATTTCTATTCCAAATATTACAAATGATGGTACTTATTTCTTATAGAACATATTATTGTTTATGGTGTGGGGGTTTGGGGTGATGATCTAAACTCCTCGCAAATAACTAAGTTAATATCCATGCGGAGAATTTACCTTTTAAAAATTAACAAGGCCTATAGGATGTCTCCCACTGCTGCTTTCTAGATGCTTGACGGTGTTTCCCCTATTCTTCTTATCCTAAAATTTCATTTTCTTAAATATCAGATTTGAAAGTAACATAATTCTAACTTTTTCCACCTGATTAATAACATCACATTGGACTCAAATATTTCAATGAGAGCTGTTTGTTCTGAAAAACAAATTATTTTTCTTAACAAATTTTCAGGACCCTCCGAGTGAGAGGTTTACACCAACAGATCAAGGATTGGGACCGAAACTGAATTCGCCTTGTGTATCTCCCACCGAGGTGTCCTAAATATAGTCTACATGTATAAATTGAATTCTTATAACTCAGTTTTCCTGGCTGAGGTTTCTACAATCGGTTTTTCCGTTTTGTGGTCCATCTCTCATAATTTCAAAGTTTTTGTTTATTAAGAATATATCGATATTGCTACTGCAAAATACAAGAAATAAATTGTCTTTTATTAATACCATTAAAGAAAACTTAGAAACTTATTCTGATTTTTAAAACCTACACTAGGTTTGAGCCTATGTCGAGATTACTTAAAGGAACCATAGATTCATTTGCAAACTCGTTGCTACTGATGTGGAGGGAGTGAATATCCATGCCGGTTTGTAGCTCTAAGCCCTTAGAGCGAGCTCGGTTTCTTGGGTATTCAACCAAAAGCCCTCTTGTTGTTTCTCAGTGCAAATAAATGATCAAAATAAAAAAAAAATGTTTTTTTTTTCTCTTTCTCTATTGACCGCATTATTTACTTCTTTTTATTGGTGTTATGATATTTTTGATTTTTCATTGGCTGCATATCCCAATAGGATTCAATGCTATTAATTATAACCAACCAATAACTTGCTGCAATAATTAATTTCTTCTTCATTGTGTTACAAGGATATTGTTCCATCCGAATATTTCTATCAGTAAAGTTAGCATAATCTTATTGAAATAATTATCTATCCCAATCAGGATAATAAATATATATATATATATATATATATATATATCATATACATATATAATATATATATATATATATATATATAGTTATACATACATTATTACACATAATTATTGGCTATTGACAATATCAGCTGCATTATTAACATACATTATTGATAGTTACACACAATGTTGTTGATAATCTATAGTTGTTATTAAGAAGAGTTATTACATATATACACATACCACGTCATTGCTGGCTAACTCCACACACACATACATACATGAAGGTTGGCTAACACAGTTAAGACACACACATATTGTTGGCTATTGGCTACACACACAAAGTACCCAACACATACATGGTTGTCATTACCATACATATTACATACAAAATGTAACACATTATTGAAGCAGTTACATATTACAAGCTGCTGCTGCTGCTATTATTATTACATATATGATACAAGTTAGCTGTTATTGCCACATGGTTATAACAACACATACAAGAAAGAAAATCACATATTGGCTGGCTACACATATTGTTGCTGGCTGGCTGGTTGGCTACATAAGGGCTGGCTATACACATGGTGGAAGTTATTGGCTGTCATTGGCTGGCTACACAGCCGTACCAAAACTGCAAGACAACTCTTCAAAAAATCCTTCGTTTTGAACCTTGTGATATATAGAAACTGCAAACTGCAAACAGACATAACATTTTAAAGAAACTTAATACTGAATCAATATTAAAACAAAAATTTAAATATTTACATACAAAAAAAAAATCTAAATATTTTATTAATGCAAAACCAAAATTTAAAAATTCTATAATACAGAAAAAAAATTTAAATAGTTACAATACAAAAAAAAAAAATTAAATAGTCATAATGCAAAAAAGTTACAGTAATAAATATCGATATACATGTAAATTTTGATGATTGCAGTGAGTTATTTGTAGCGTAACCTTTATTTATTTACAGCTCACATAGATGTTTCATTGAGCTTACAATAGCTTTAAGCTCTTCCTCTGTTTTTTTACGATGCCAGAAAATATTGTAGCGGTCAACCCTTCTTATAAGATGAAAAGCCCTATCTGGATCTCAGAATTTTCAAGTGGTGTCACAAGTAAGCCTTTGATAGGATAGTATCAGGGACTGTCAGTCAGACAACATTTCTATTGCTCTTGTAAGAAACTATTCTTTTTCTCTGATAATTTTGGTTGTGTGGCAAGGAATAGAACCTGTTCAAAAAATAAATGCATTGTTGGGAAGGAAACCAATGGAAGGGCATTTGGTTCTAGAATAGTGGCAATGTATTTTCTGGCATTCAATGTCCCATCGACGACATGAAAGTTGACCAGCACGACCTGCTGACATGTATGACCAAAATAATAAATAAAAGGGGTCTCTTTGGTTATTTAATGAATGCAATCAGGATGTAACCTTTCTCCTATTCCTGTACATCTTAAATATTTTCATCACTATTGAATATAAAGATATCTTTAATTTCTTCGTTCCATATAACTCTGGTGACTACTGATCCTCCGTCCAATTAATGTGTTCCTTTTCCACTATAATCGTTTTGAACTACTGTAAATTCAAATAAGGCTTTTTTCGTGGAATTCTACCTCTTAGTCAGACATCAGTTATTCTTCCGTTGGATTTTCTACTGACAGAAACACTAAGCATCATTAAGATCACCGCTTTATTTATCCCGATGACATTGTATTCTACCTGAGATATAATTTTTCTTCTTGTCATCAACAGATGTACCATTTCGCTCTCTTTTCCTGCCATCTTTTCATTGAATTTGTCTCCCCGTCAAAATCTTTCGAATTCAGATGTATCACTGAATCACCCAACTGCCTTGCAATTTCAGAATGGGAAAGACCACTATAATTTTAAACACTATAATTTTGTTGTTCAGGGTGTCCAATCTACTCTTTTATTTGATGCTACTGCTCTCTGACTAATTCTAGCTCTAGGGCTGTTTTAGAGCGACGTTAATAAAACGAAAAGCTTCTTTGACTATGTATTGAATTTTCTAAATTATCACAAAAGAAACTGTCTTTTCTTTTCTACAGAACAAAGCATAATAATGACTTGTTCCAATTTTTAAAAAATGATGTCAGCCTTTATTGGCAATGACTAACATTTTGATTGGTTCCCAGAACAAAAAAAAAAACAGTGATTGACCAGGAAGTATTTAGACATTACAAAACTAGTTTATATAACTCAGTTTGGCTTTTTAGATCAAAAATATGCATAACAGTTTTATATTGAAAATTATTTTAATTTTGTATTTTGAATTGAATTTAGCATTAAATTTTCTTGGTATATACGACTTTGCATTTTGTGAAATGTAATATTTTCCATAAGCATACAAACTTAAAAAAGCATAGAAGCCTCCAAAGTGTTCCTGGCACACTAATGTATATAGAGAGAGTATATATATATATATATATATATATATATATATATACAGAGAGAGAGAGAGAGAAAGAGGGAGAGGCCAACTTATATAGAATATATAAACAGACAATTTTGGAAAGTATATGCCAAAACATTTAGTTTATAGAG
>BMAW01034747.1:16986-38735 GCA_019974015.1 Nephila pilipes | reverse complement strand
TTTTTTAAGTTTGTGTTACCATAATTATGGACAAATTTAGCGAAACAGTAAATAGAGCATTATCTATAATATATTGAATAAATTATTTCTTATGAAAATATAGCAATATTTTTCATAAAAATTAATCGTTTGAAGTAACATTAAGCTGATTATCCTTATCACTGTTGATTTTAGATATTGAAACTCATATAAATATGTTTTTAAAGAAATTATCCATAAAATTTAAAATTAGGTTCTTATACTCAAACATCGTACACATCTCAAAATTATCTATACATTTCCCTTTTTCTATCCTTTCCATACCTGTGTAAGTTCTAAGAGTAAAATTAAAAGGGTTGTTTTGCGATTTTTATATAAATGTTAATTTTAAATTTTTAAAACACAGGATGTATAATCACACGTGTTGGTATGACTGATAAAAACCCAAGATAAATTTATAGGTCTGTAAAATATATCGTGAAATTTTATAAAATATCTAATGTTTGATAAAAACTTCATTATTCTTCAAAAGTTAATGATAAACGGTTTTATCTTTTGTAAATACCTTTTCTAAGCAAAAATGTCCAGTTGGACAGTAAAACAGTTTGATATTCACAAGATACTCTATAAATCTTTGTAATAGTATGCAATAAATACGTGTTACTGTCAGAAAAATAAAGGTTGTAGCAATACATTCTTATGATTATTGTGAAGATTCACTTACCGAAATTGCTTTAAGAAATAAAGAAAGGGCTTTTACTTGAGAAATTTTTATTCCTCAAAACTTTGAATCCTGTGCCGTGTAAATGAGACTATATTTTAGTGCATTTTGAAAAATGACACCCATATTTCACGTTTCGTTTTAAGTTCATTGCCAAAGAGTTTTGAATATACAATGTTCTCTTGCATTTTAACTTAACCCTCGAATGATGATTTACATGAGGCTCAATTCAGATGGAGACATGGAGTCAAGTGTTTCACCAAAAGGAGAATCTACTACTTTTCTAACACCTATCTATTAGTCTGAATAAATAAACAGAAAGTGTCGTGGTATATATATTTGAGCTAAAAAGACAGGTCTTGTTTCTGCTTAAATAAATAAACAAGAACAAAAAAGACCGAAAAATATTCACCAACAAAAAAAGAAAAGTTTTAAATTATTGCTCCAGATAAAAAGTCCAAATTCGGGCCAAGAAAGCAAGAAAAGTTTTTATTTTTATTTTTATTATTCTTCTAAAAAGAAAGTCGCTTTGTTCCGACGCATTGTATAAAATGCAAAAAGAAGAAATAATAATATTGATCTTAAAATAAACTTAACTTATAGGTCTGTCAGATACTAAATCAATTCGAGACTTGCTAGAAAAAAAAAAGAAAGGTTTAAAAATAGAAAAGGAAAAGGCGTTTCTGAAAAATATCCTCCAGCAAAGTACGAAAGGAATACAAAAGGATGGAAGAATCAAATTGGAAAGTTTTTGACTTTCCGCCAAGCATAGTGATTACAGAAAACAATGCTTTGGGTAGAAAAAAAATAAGGTAGAAGTTATAATCACGTCGTATTCTTTGAAAGGAATAACAAAATCTGATTTAGAGGGAACAAAATATGGAATTGAGATTGCTTTTACCCGATTTGTATCGACGTAGAATTCCATTGTGTTATACCAAGAGCTTAAGATACTTTTTTACTAGTGGAAAAATTAAATGAACAGTAACTATTATTGGCTCATAAATTACATTTGAAAACAAAAATAAATAGTTTTGGGGACAAGTTAAATTTTTATCTATTGTTTTTGATTATGCTAGTTTGTATGTGGTCAGAAAAGTATGTTGTGTGCATAATATGCAATGAAACTAATACCTTTTGAATAGTTTATTTATATTTCTTTAGAAGTCAGCTGAACTTCATCGTAAGTTTAAATTCCATAATTAAATACTGCATTGCAGCTCATTATGTATGATATATATTCATGAACATTTAGTTTTAAACTTAGTGACATTGGGCTATTAGCGGTTTCTCTTCACTAACCTTGGGGACTTTTAATTAAGATTGGTTGCTTTTGCTAAACAACCTTTGCCCAACCAAAAATGAAACGTGAATATGTAGATAGAAAGCAGGTAGAAATGAAGCAGGAGAGTTAGGAAATATATAAACTCCGAATGAATGTCGCGATAGAGAGGTTGAAGGAGTAGTTGAAAGAGGTGGAAAGAGAGGTTGAAATACGTGATTGGAATAAAAGTGGAGTGATTCAAGAGATTTAGTTATTCCAATGTTCAACAATTGATCTAGAATCTCAGTTGCATTCGAGGAAGGCTTAGTGGTAAGCGTCTGTTAGATTATTCTTGGTGGGTTGAATTAGGGTATTAAAATCCTTGCCCGGGAGAGCATTAATAATTGTTGTTATATTAACAAGCAGCTAATAAATTGTGTAATTATTGTTCTAGTGTCTCTCTGATGATTCATTGAATCTTAGTGTTTAATCAATGAATTTAGTTACGGCACAAGAGGCAACCCGGATCGGGCAGGCGTCTCAAACTATAAATAAGATATATCTTTTTTTGTATAACTGTGTGGAACACCGCAACAGTTTTCTTCGGAGATCAATAACGGGTACATTCAAAGAAGAAAGAGAGAAAAAACTATTATGTATTTCTTTTGTTTATTACCATACATACAATTTTTCTTAAAAATAGCCATTTTACACCATTTTGAATTTGTAAAATTTTGAATAAAAACAATGAGTAAAGGCTTTAGCATTTTGAAAATGCTTTGCATATATATAATTCTTTGAATTAAAGATTATATTGATGTTCCGAAAGAACTTAATTTTATTAGTTATTGAAATATGTAAAATATATAAGATTAGCCTTTCAAAGAAATTGTTTCGAGCATTATATAGTACTCTGTGATAATGAGAACAAGAAATGTTCGCTGCAGTAATGATGTAGATGAATTATGAATTTAATTCAACTCGAAATGATTAGCCCTAATGATTAATGATTAGCTGGTAACTCAAATATCGAAACTCGTCAGTTTTTTCTAAATCTTATTAGTCATACTCTTATTAGTTCTTAATGTATTTTTAATCAATTTTTCGTAACATACTCCCAAACAGTACAAATGTGTTCAGTGTAAAAAATAATGAATTTTAGTGACCTTTTCTACTTTCCCATTCTCTTACAAATAATACCCTATTTTCCATGAAACGTACCTACTGTGAAACAAAAGATAATAGTTAAAAATATAAAACAAAAATAAATACATAATATTTTTGAAATAAAGTCCAAAAAACAATTTGCTCAATTGAGAAGGTATGATCTGATAAGTTATGATTATTTGCAATATGGGATTGAGTTATCTGATTGCAATTATAGCTTTTTGAAGATTTATAGAATAAAAAGTAAAACTGCAAAAATATTAAAGGGAAAACAATTTACATAATATACAGCATATACATAATTTATTCGCAAAGTGACTTTTTAAATGGACCATATGTTTTATGGAGAGTATCAAACAACCTACCAGAAATCACAAGTTTCAAATTTAAATATAAATTATTCTTTTATCAATTATATTTTATAGGAAGTAAAAAAATGTACATTTTATGTTCTGTAATTAATCTCATATTCGTAATCGAAATTTGCAATTTAATAAAATGATAACTAATTTTGAAAAAAAAAAACATATTGATTAGTTGTGAATACTTCAAGAAAAAAATTTAAATTACAAAAAAAAGTTTTATTTTATTTATCAGAAAATCTAAATCTGCGGAATATAGAAATGAATGTACTAAAATAATTTTCTTAAATAACATTTTGGTATAGAAGCATATAGCAATGCTGAAATAAAATTACTTTTGAGCAATATATATAATGTAAGTGAAACGAAAATGCCAGTAATTTTAAGACACTTGTAAAATTCAATTGAACAAAATGTATGGAAAGGGAAAAAATATTATAAGATTTTTGTGTGCAATTTTAATTTGTAATACAATTATTTTTCCAAGCCCAATTACTTTTGTCGAAAGGCAATAAGAAACAATGACAAAAACTGACTAAATCCCAAAATACAAAGCATGCTTCTTAATTAATTTCAATATTCATTCAAAGTTCAATTTTAGTTTATATGAATATTTTATATTTTCCTTTTACTATCCTTAAATAACTGTCTTTAAAACCTTTTTCTGAAAAGAAATCATGTTTAAAGCGTCATTCAGATCTCTTTTAAAATGCTTTTATATATGATTTATGTATATTTATTTAAAAGAAATTATTTTTAAGCTTACCTGAAACAGTATGTGAACACTTGGATTCTGAAATTTTATACAATACTTAGAAATTCAAAAAGAAATTTAGTCTTTTGGAGAAATATTTTCTTGAAATTCAATAACTCACAGGATAATCTAGAAAATAAAAATAAATAAATAAGCAAAAATTAATAATATATACAAAACAAAAAGTAAATATGAAAAAAATAAATACTAAAAAGGGAGCTGAGATAATTTTATTGAAATTTGAAGAGACCATTAGAGTTTTGTATGCAGTATTTTAAAAGAAATAACTTACATGTAGCAATTTGTGTATTCCTAAATTAATTCTTAAAACTAAAAATGGATGAAAATTAGTTTTAACTGCATATCTTCCATGCTTATTTACCTGTATCAGATTCCTGAAAGTTTATTTTTAGCAGAACACTTCATGAGTTGTAAATTATTTTTATCTATTTATAACAAACATTATTAAACTGAATATTTTGCCTTTTTCTTTCGGTTTGAGTAAATTCAAGTTCTGAATAACCTTTTTTGTCTTTGTAAACGAAAATTACGATTAAATCTTATTTTTAAAAGAAAATGTTTTTTTTCCAAACTGTACCCTTATAATTCCTTTACCTTTCAAAATTTTCTTTTTATTACACTGGAAATATAGAATTTCAAATCAGTTAAACATACAGAAAACTTAGAATAGTTGTTATGAAAAGATAAAAATAGACTTTGGAGATACACATCATGAAGCATGTTACTGCCACAATATGATGTAACTTAGAATGCATGCAAAAAGGCCATGAAACAATAGGACTACTATTGGTTTGATGAAGAATAGTAGTAGTGTGCTACAAGATAGTGTACTGAATACCAAATAATACACTGTAAACACAATGAATATACTCAGTTGCTTTGCAGATTGATACAAATGTTTTAGATATTCATAGGTAATGCATACCTTGGCTGAAGAACTTCCAAGATTATATGAGAAACTATTCTTAAGTCACGATTCCATCCACTTTGCCGTTTGCGAATTGTTGTCTCTTAAGGACTTTCCTGATTGATCCAAAATCATGGTAGCCTTTTAGTAAGAAGTTAAACTATACGTGGAATATTCGATAGCTTCCCATCGAAATCTCCTCAATAAATCTTTGCGCTCAGTAGCCATTTGAAGGTGGGGAATTGTCATGCAACTAAATAGCCCTTTTGAAAAATATACAACACAAGTTCGTCATTGCTTTTTTCCGATTACAATGTGAAAAATTGTTAACAATGATGATACATGATTACATCACACACTTTAACCTCCACAGTCCCAGCGTCGTCTGTAGGAGACATTAAACAACACTTTCAAAAAATGCCGCCAAGTTAAATTAAATGCATCATTGATATGCAGATTTAGTTACTTTTATTGTTGATAAATGGTAGTTTGGGGAAAAGGATTTTTAGTGAACATTTTGCATTCGTAGCTCATTTATGGTAAAATGAAAATTGTGTTTAGCGAGAGAAAGAAAATTATACACTTGCGCATCTCTAAGTGTTCACATTTTTTTTATTATTTGAGTAATAAAGAAATGTTAAACACACTTTTGGATTCCTTAAACTTGCTTTATATATATAATATTATTAACTTTTTACTCAAATATTATCTCTCCTGATTTAGAACACTGTTATTTCAGTGTAGACAGTAGGAGACATTGGATCAATGGCTATCAAAATCATTCGATTTCAAACTATAATTATGGTATATATTTCAGCTCGGAATGATATTCTTTAATTGCTAACTTAATTCATGAAATATAGATATTTAAGGGATACAGGAAAGAATGTATCTGTCATAAAATGAAACATTATTAGTGATCTATGTAATTATGTCTAATTTAAAACTTCCCAGAAATCGACTGTATTTGGACAGAAAAAACTAACTCCCGTACTTGCAGACAACAGTTTTTGGAAATCACGAGTTTTCAAAAAGAAACAACTTAACATTGAGAAATTATTTAATAGTGTAAGATAAAGAGAGAGAGAGAAAAACGAATGATAAATTTTGGAAATTAAGACCCTTCCGCAAACAGTTCGGAGAGGAATATTTTGTGATGAAAATCTTACATTATGCTCATTACGCGAATTATTTTGAATTACTCATTAAATTAAGACTAAAGAAATATTTTAAATTAAAATTATGATGTCAGTTTGTCCCAATGTCTCTCCAGGAGACACATAATTTCTCAAAAATAAAAATTTAAATAATTTTTTTAACATTCTTTCAGTACTTTTTCATATATTTCAAACTGATTGATACAAATTATTCTAAAATTTATGATTTTAAGTTGACCTTGGATCTGAGGAGGTTAAATCATGTGTGTAACATATGATTTAAAAATGCGACAATTATATCTTGGATGCTGATCAAGTGCGCTTGAACTAGTGGGAACCAGTCGTTGGTTCATCTTTTAAGCAATTCCATACACTAACACTGAAAATTCCGAGAGAACACATTTTGTCCTGTACACAATTTGAAAGCTACCATAAATCACACCTGGACTCTTCTTTACCAGAGCTAAAACTCATGCGATTACACTTTATTTTTTTACAAGACATGCATGATACTATCGGTTGCTATTTTCGCTCTTTCACGCAGCCACTAAAACAATTGATTCAATCCGATGAATCAATCTGCTTTCTTACCAATCAAAGAATTAAACGAGAGTTTGGGAAGAATTGTACGCAGTTCCTATAAAGAGGTCAATTAAAATCTCTATCCATATCATCTTCGTAATTATAATATTCTAAGCGAACTAATTTCAACTACAGCTACAGCGAGTTATTGGATAACATAAGATCTATAATGCTTGATCCTAAGATTTTGGAGCGAGTGCTCTCGAACGGATGAGGAATTCGTAATTATCGAATAACCATGATAGAAACGAAGATATTCAATTAGTCCTTAGAAAATCCAAGAGATGGCTCTAGTAGCACTTCAAATGGTTTGTTAATAAATTGGTGTGCAAAATGTAAGCAATAATGTAAATTTTAAGTAGATAGCCATGTAATTGCAGAAAACGATCAATACAATCAGCACGCAATTCAGTTGAAAAGTCTTTTTTATGCAAATGTCAAGAATAAAACGTCATAAGCGACGTGAGTGTGCTGTCAGTGCGTGCAGCTCGAGTCTACAATAAAAGGAAGAACGGAGACACAATTAAAGACATTCGCTGTAAGTGCAAGTGAGTTTTTTCATAAAATATGGTTAGAAGAAATCATCTGGGAGACATCATGCGTAGAAGAATGATCGAAAAGCTGGAGGAGGGATGTAGTTTGACGATTTTAGCTGAAGAGTTCGAAAGCAACAAGAGTGTCATTTTGCGCGATTGGAAAATCTTTCAAAACATATGTATAGCTGTTAGATAGGTTGGAGGTGACCTCCCTAGGAAAACAATGGCTGTAGATGAATGATATATCGTCCTGCTGGCAAAAATAGCCAGTCATCAAGCACCATTGCTCAGTAACCGTGTACAGCAACAGGGCGACAAGAGTCGCGGTTTACTGTAGCCAGATTTCTTCACAAAAGTGATCTATTTGCTCGCCGTCTCGAACGCTACGTCCCTTTGAAATCTGGCCATCGGCGGCACCGTTTAGAGTCGTGTATGGAGCACTAAAACTGGATATCTCTCCAATGGAGTCGTGTCCCCTTTACGGATGAGTGTCGTTTCAGTACCACAAGCGATTTTCAACACAAGTTGATTTGGAGAGACGTCGGGACCTGGTTTCATGTCAGTAACATCACGGATAAAGATCGTTACAGTGCTCCTGGAGTTATCGTCTGAGGAGGCATTATGCTGAACGTGTGGACAGGGCTCCACGTTTTCCACCGGGGAAGACCCAATAACTGAAACAGATGCTGATTGAGAAACGGGCACTCATACCTCATGAACTGTTAGACAATCTGGTGCTGAGTATGGAGAGACCATTGCAGTAAGGAGATGGCATATCCCATACTACGGAACAACTGCTTATTGTGCTTCTTGGACAGACAATCATGTGTAACGACACAATTAGTGCAATATTTTTTTTTTATTCAATACTGTATGCATTGCATTCAATTTTGTACAACTATGTTTTCGTCATCATTTAAGTATAAAATGCTGTCTCTCATTTCTGAATTTTATGTCTCGCAGATGATTTCTCCCGGAGTTATGGCAAAAAAAAAAAATCTCAATACACCTGTTGCTTAAGTTTTGCACACCGGTGTAGTGAGAACATTATGACTCATTAGTCAGTTGTCAGTCTCAAATATTTCCAATACGAGATTTCATTTAAATTGTCGATTGAAGCCAGAAACTATTGTTTATTTAGAAAAAAAGGAGGGGAGTGAGTATCGAGTGGTAATTAAACAATTATATTTAATAGGATTAACACCGAAATAGATCAAATTTGACTTAGATGAAGTTCAGTACACATCTTTTTCTGTGTTTGCAATTGTTTGTGATTGAGCAAATGATTTTAAACGTGGCCGTATATCCACAGAAAAACGACGCTCGGGACATCCAGATGAAGTGACTACCACCGGAATGATTGACCAAATCTACGATATGGTTTTGTGTGATAGACAAATCGAATTGCACGAAATATTTGAGGCCACTAGCATATAGCAAGGTACAGTTTTTGCAATTTTTTCAGCAAAAATTAGGTGCGAAAGAAAACCTGGCAAAGGGGGGGTACTCGTTTTCTTTTAGTAGAAAATAACGCAATCGTTTCGTCGACTCTGACGATATTTTGGCGCTTTTTCATCACAATCTTGATGAGTTTTTTCATCGATACATAGCTGTGGATATAACATGAATACACTACTATACTCAAGAGATAATGGTACAGTCACAACAGTGAGTCTGTTATGGCGAACGGGATCCGCAGAAATCAAAGACGGTGAAATTAGCCGGCTAGGTATTTGACACGGTTTTGGGGGATGCTCAAGGATTAATCTACCCCGATTACATGGAAGAAGAAAAAAATACGGTAAGTAGAGAGTGTTATGTGTTGTTATTGCATCGGTTGAGGGAAGAAATAAAGGGGGGGAAAGCATTCTCGTCTGAAAAAAATGATAATTTTCCATCAAGAGAACATAACAAATGATCAATAAGTCCCGAGACTGTGCGGTCGTTTTTTTGCGATTTCCTCCTTCAAACGCACCAGCAAGTCAATATAATAATCACTGTTGATCGATTTACCTTTTTCGAGGTAGTCAATGAAAATCACGCCATGCGTATCCCAAAAAACTGACGCCATGACTTTGCCAGCTGACTGCTGCGTTTTCGGACGCTTCGGACGGCTTTCGCCAGCTGTGCGCCACTCAGATGACTGCCGCTTCGACTCTGGAGTGTAGTGATGTATCCATGTTTCGTCCATGGTCACGTAACGACGCAAGAAATCTTTTTTGTTGCGAGTAAATAGCGATAAACAGCTTTCTGAATCATCGACTCGTTGCTGTTTTTGTTCCATCGAAAGCAATCGCGGCACCCACTTGGAAAAAACCTTTTTCATGCTCAATTTTTCATGAAGGATAGTAAATACACTTCCATATGATATCTGTGTCATCTCAGCAATCTCACGGAGCTTCACTTTACGATCTTTCATTATAATTTTTGTCACTTCACTCACATTTTCCGGTGTAACGGCTTCCACAGGTCTACCCGAGCGTTCCGCGTCATTTGTGTCGGTACGACCACGTTTAAACTCGGCAAACCACCGACAAATCGTTGCTTTTGATGGACAAGAGTCCGGGTAACATTTTTCAATCCATTGTTTTGCTTGCACGGTGTTTTTACCCATTAAAAAACAATGTTTTATCAGAACACGAAACTCGGTTTTTTCCATTTTTTTAAACAAACTACAAAACGACTTTACTCCAACCTCGATAACTCAGCTGTTTCTTGTTCGATCGACTTAAACTTTTGACACGTTTCAAGCAAAGGTTAGTTCTCTAGAAAGACCTGGTTACTGGTTTACTACGAGCGCCATCTCTGGGTTAGTCTCGGAACTTATTGATCCATGTTACGTATGTACATCTGTGCGGTTCCGATGAACATAATCATGAAATTAAATTTGGCTTATCACAACAACCTCTGTATGAACTATTTGTGACCCCCAGTGACTTTCTTTTAAATTTTCAAACCTTAAAAAATGGCTCGGTAGACGACGGATAACTTCGGACGAAGAGGCCATTGGCCAAACAGATTTCTACTTTAAGGGCATTCAAGAAGCTTCCTTCTTAGACGGCTTCAAAAAGTCGGAGAAATGCTTGGAAATGTATATAGAGCTCTAAAATAATATTCCATTGAAAAATAAAAATCTACTAATAATAATTTTGTTTTCATACCTTTTCTTCTAAGGACTTATTGAACGATCCTCGTACATCGTACTGCCTCTTCAAGCAATGGCTCATGAGCGACTGCCCTACTTTGATTTGGGCAACTCTAATATTTTGCTTTAATTTATTCTATCGTTATTTTATTTTTCTTACTAGAAAAATGTCCTTTAATTAAAGTTTAGTTCTAATAATTTGTGTAACAAATACAGTATATTACCACATATATTTGAATGTCCTATATGCATTATCAATATCACACGTTATTATCATTTGGGTACCAATGAATTTTCCTATAATTACGATTTGACTTTCTGAATCCTATCAAATAAAAAAAATAAAATCATTTTTGTATACATTACATATAATATAATATCGTTAATGGTGATTACTTTTGTTGGAGTGGAAATCAGCAAAATAATTTGATATAATTTAGACAAAGATGGGATAAAAGGAAATTGTATTCTAACATATGTGCAGTAAGTTGTATGAAAAATAATTTACTGTAATTAAACATATATGCAACTTTAATGACTTTTTATATTTTGGTTTTAATGAGATTTTTATATTTTTGTTCGGAAACGTTTTAAAAGTTTTTAGTACTTTAAGAAAATCGTTTTAAAAATTTTTTTTACTCCTTAATATCGATCTCATTTAACTAAATCAGTGCATCTAGTTTTTTGATCAGTTTATCGACTTGAAGAATAATTGAAAAAAAAAATATCTATTTTTGATAAATTTCTACAGCAAAACAACAAATTTATAAAAGAAATTTAAAAAAAAAATTGAAACACGCAACAATTCCTATGTCCTTCAACGAACTGAACTTTCATTAATTTATGATATTTCTGTTATTAGCTTCATAGTATTAGTTACGCAGTTGTTAGTTAATACTTTTAAAATCACATTAATAAATTGTTTCAAAATATTTGGAAAGCGATATATGTGTGGAGTATAAATTCCTTTTTCTAAACATTGTATATATTTTTGAGCAATCCAATAAAGGGGCAACACTACTAGTGATATGCGGAATAAATTCACAAAATACTCAAGGAATAAATTCACAAAATACTCAAAGAATAGTGAGAGATGATCTGTTAAAATGTATGAAACTTAGTATACTGAAGTTCTAAATTATATTAAATTGCAAATTGTGTTCCTGATTGTTTTTCCGTCATCATCGAATGCGCTTGCATTTATTTTGAGTTGTTTTTATTTTGTGATTTCTGGACTGTACAAAACATTACTATCACAACATTGCGATCATCGCTATAAGTTATTTATTTATTCAGATTTCTTACACGTCTTGAACTTATTAAATTTGAATTAAATTTACCAACTTATAAATCACAAAGATTTGGGTTCTTAGGATTACATCAGCAATCTATATTAACACATTTGCATTTTCTCTCAACGGAGCCTTTAGGAAGATTTCCATTTACTTAACAATACTATTACGAACCCGAGATGACGATTCTTTGATACGATTATGTTATTAAGGGAAAAAACTCTTAAAGAGATTTCATCAGTCAGACCAGGAAATTTTCAGCAATGTCTCTTTAACCTTGGTTCCGGATTTAGAGATTATTTTGGTGATTCTGGTGAGAAATTTGACAATAATGACCCCAAAACGAATGTTCACGAAAGTGCTGGAACCTAGGTTAAAACTCAATTGATAT
This sequence comes from Nephila pilipes, assembly GCA_019974015.1. NCBI lineage: Eukaryota > Metazoa > Arthropoda > Arachnida > Araneae > Nephilidae > Nephila > Nephila pilipes. The sequence goes on along the minus strand of BMAW01034747.1, from coordinate 26,457 downwards.
GAAAGTAATGGATTTTTCCTGAATTTTCTCCGAGATGTCACACCTTACTGGAGCAGGTGTTAATACGCCGACAGCCCCAGACTATCCAATCTGTCTTTCGAGTCTTCTTTGGAGATCAATCGGGAAATGTACTAGAAGGTATTTGGCTCTTAAAAGCGCATCTGCTAAGTGAGTGTGAGGAAACAGCCCAAATCTGCCGGAAACTTTGAAATTCTTTCTTGAAAGTACTGATTATTAACACGGAGATTTGTCCGTAGTGCGAACTAGGAAGCTGGTGAGCTGAACTTTGGCGATATAACTATGACTGATATTAAAAGAGATATTTTTGTTCCTATATCTGTGTCGCTAATCTGTATAAGTGCTGCACTTTCTGTGTTAGCTGTTACTGTCCAAGATCTGTTACCCATGTAGTCTTGTCCTGAAGACCTTCAAATAAAGTGTTATTTGCCGTTATCTCCCCAGTTTTGGAATGATTTCACTAGCATACGTTTATGCATTGGAATTTATAACAACAAAAATTTTGTAACACTACTTTTAAAGTCCTCTACTTTTACTTGTGATATAATATCACTCATTGTTCTGGAGATTCTTAAGTTCCTAACATTGCTTCCGTTAAAGCAATTTCAATTTATTTTATAATCTTTACCCATGCGGATTATCTGTATTTAATTGATTAGTTTCTTGCCTTTTTATTTATTTTTTTTTCATTTATCATTCTCTTTCAGTCTTATTAGTTTAGTTTAATTTAAATTAGTTTATTTTTAAAAATTAATTTAGGTGAGTAGTAAATTATGATATATTTAGTTAAGTTTGTAACACTCCAATATTATGACATTCTAATTCCATTCTAAATATGTCATTAAGTAGAATAGTCCCAAATTCATGCACTTAGACAAAGATTGAAATGAATTTGATTTCATTCAAATCATCGATTAATTAAGAGTCAATCCCTTATCTATTAAAAATGTAGAAAAAATCCTTGGGCTTCTGGTCATGAAAATTGATGTTATAAATATTACTTATCTGAATTGAAACAATCGGGTGCGTGTCCTGAATAGAGCACTGAATTAGGGTTCCAAACTTTATAATTTTTATAGATCCTATTTACGTTTAATTTAAGGTTCTGTACCCAGCACAGGTTTGATACAGATTTCTCATATTGATAACAACAGGTCTCTATCTCAACCACCACCAAACGTGTAGGAAATTCTTCGATGCTTATAAAAACAATTCATAATATATATTTACTACACTACAATAGTTTATGGTGACCTTCCTTGACCCATTTGCCTCCTTTTCACCATGCCATGTTGTTTGGGGAAAAGGAGACAAGTAGACAAGTTTAAAACAAACTTGCAACTTTGCAATATCTTTGCATGCAAAAACAAGGTTAAAACAACCTTGTTTTTGCATGCGCAGATATGCGGTTTACTAGAATTCACCATACGCACCAGTGGAATTTATACCTGACCAGCGACATCAGAAGAACTCAACAGAAAAAGAAAATGAGTATTTGGTGATCCAACTACTGTTCTCGCTCACTATCCAACATGAATTTCCCTTTATGGACCTGTCCGAACTTTCTCACCGACGAGCTCATACTGGATGTGTAAAAGACTGTCGCAGAACTAGATTCACCTTTTTTGCAATACAACTAACCAGAGTTCTCTGTTGTCATTTTCTGAATACTCAAATCTTCTTTTTATTGATGTGAAAGAGATGTTACTCGCCATGTGTTCTCAGTCACTATGTTTCATAATAATATGGTAACTTTCCGATACGAGATATATCCCTTCACTTACGCTTTAGCTACTATTTTTGTAAATATTTGAACTAACTACAGTTCTAATATTTATTTTATTTGAGTGAGTGATATTCTCATACGCAATACTATATTTAAAATAAATAAATAGTGTTGCTTAATGTATTAAATTGCTCTGGATCACTTGCGGCAACTAATATGAGTCATTTGATGCGTTGTATATGCTTTAACATCATAGTACACCTTCAGTATTTTCACAAATATGTTTTGTACCAAAAATTAAATGCCAAACCATTTAATTTTACTATTTAACCCACTGTAATAATATTAAGAGCAAAAATATCTTGTATTTTTTTCGTATTTCTCTTTTTTTTAACAGTGCTTTTCTAGCAAATCTCTTTATACATTCGAATAGGTTGAGGCATTGAAGAATTGAAAATTAACTAGTTTCTTCTACTTATTAGATTTTCAGTTTTTCTCCGTTTTATGATAATTGATTGTTTGAAATAACACCTCCAAAGAACTAAATGAGGATTTGTGTTGACGGATCTTTAAATTTACACTACTCTAATCGGTGTCGCTGATGACCAACTTTCAAAGAGATGCAGCTTTCAGGACAAAGAGAGAATAGCTACCTTTGGGAAAAATTCTGACTACAATAAACCGCAGCACTTGTTGCCTTGTTGCTGCATGCACTTGCAAAGCAAAGATGCTTGCTGACTGGTATCGGGCTCTTTTCGCCTGCACGACAATATATCGATCATCCACTGCAGTTGTTTTCCTAGGGCGGCCACCACCAACCTTTCTAATAACTGTACATACGGTTTGGAGGGCTTTCCAAGGGCGCGAAACGATATCTTTTTTTTGTTTCCGAACTCTTCAGCTACATTGGTCAAAATTGGCCTCCCCAAGGTCACCGATCATTTTTTCACGTGTGAAGTCATCCAGGTGATTTCTTTTAGCAGTATTTCACGAAAAACTCACTTGCTCTTGCAGCATATGTCTTTTATTAATCCTCAGTTCTTTTTTTGTATTATAGTCTTCAGATACGCGTGCCGACCACAAGCATTTTGCGTACACCCACGTTACCTATGGCATTTTGTTCCTGACATTTTCATAAGCTCCACATTTCTAATAAATTGCGTGTTCATTGAACTGATCGCAATAACCCTTTTTATGCAATTTCATGGCTACCTATTTAAAATTTACATTGTTGCTTAAGTTGTGTACGCTAGTGTATATGGATATATTATCACTCTTAAAATACACTCGTGGACAAAATAACTAGCGCACCAAGAAATAATTGCGGGATCGTAACGAAACTCCATTACTCCATTTTAGAAGACAATATGTGCAGCTGTCACAGTTTGAGAGGGGGAGAATCATCGGCATGATGGAAGCTGGGTGGTCAGCTAGGCGAGTAGCTCGTCAATTATGCAGCTATGATTGTGTTGTGAGCAGGTGTTGGGACCAGTGGATCCGAGAGATGTCATTTACACGAAGACCAGGCTCAGGATGCCTTCGACAGACCAGTTGTTGAGAAGACCGTCACATAGTAAGAAATGCACGCGTACAGTTAATTGCTTCATCGGCCGCCATCCTGGCACAGATAGCACCTTCACTAGCGCCCCCTCGAATCATACGAAGGCACCTGGCTGAAGGACATTTGGGATCGCGGCGCCCATTACGTGTGCTGAACTTGACACCCACCCATCGACGCCTCCGTTTGGAGTGGTGCCGCGCACGAGGAAACTGGACTGCAGCGGAATGGAACCAGGTCGTCTTTAGCCATGAATCCAGATTCAATCTCAGCAGTGATGACAATCGTGATCGTGTGTGGAGATCCCGTGGTGAACACCTCAATCCTGCCTTTGTTTTACAGCGACACACCGCTCCCACAGCTGGTATGATGGTATGGGGTTCCATTGCCTACAATACACGGTCAACTCTAGTAGTGACCCGTGGCACCATGACAGCCCAGCGGTATGTCCATGGCATCCTGCAACCACATGTGTTGCCACTCATACAACGGCTACCAAAAGCCATTTTTCAATAAGACAATGCTCGGCCTCACACGGCAAGGGTGTCACAAGACTGTCTCCGCACTGTTACTACCCTTCCTTGCCCTGTCCGATCCCCAGATTTTTCTCCAATCGAGCATATCTGGGATCATTTGGGACGGTGAGTTGGGCATCCCACGAGTTTGAACCAACTAGAGGCAAGATTACAGGAAATATGGAACGAAATGTTTCAAGACAACATGCAGAACTTGTATGCTTCAATGCCCGATCGTATCATATCGTGCATTCCCGCTACAAGGGGTTCAACATAGTATTAAATCCTCCGTTCCTTTGTCTTTTTCTCAGAAATAAATGATCCTTTTTTTTGATTTTCTAATCATTTACTTGTATCAAAGTAGTCATTACGTATGTAAAACTTCATTTCATTTTGACGACTCCTTCTTGATGCGCTAATTTTTTGTGTGCATGAGTATAATATATATGCTATTTTAATTAGTAACACTCTAACAAATTGATATAAATATCTTTCTTAAATCTTTAATTTCTCGCATAAATTTATTTTATGTATATTGTAATAATAAAGCTTTGAAACCTTTGAAAATGATAACATTCTTTAATGTTTGGTATGAAAACTATTTCTTATAAAGAAATGATTTTTTAAGTAAAAAAGTAGGGAAGTTTTGATAAAGTGTTTTACTTAAAATATTATACTTTGGAAGGGCAGGTATATGAGCGTAAAATGGCTTGAAACATTTGTAGAAATATTTTATTCATTTTCCCAAAAACTTTTTGAAAGCTTTTTCTCTTGAGATTAAAGCAATTGCCGAAAGAGAAAATATAAATGAAAGTAATGCAAGAGAAAGGAATGTGAAAAAAAATTCATAATGCCTTTAACGCCGTGTATTTTACTAATCCAAATTTCTGTTTGTTATTTTTTCTAAAATTAATTAATTCACTATGAATAAAGACGAATTTAAATAGTTTTAACATAATAAATGAAATGACGCTTTCTTCTCCTGCATAATTAAATGTTCATGAAAATATTCTTAAACTTGCTGTGGTAATTGTAAGAAGAGGTTGAAAACTTTGTCAAAAATAAAGATTAGATTCTGTCGATTTCTTTATATCAAATTTGTAAGTTATCAGCAATTTCTTCTTATATGAATTTTAATATAGACGAGAAATTTTTTTCGTGCCCTGTTAATGAAAGTAAAGCTTATTTGAATAAACTTAAAACAATCACAAATAAAAATTATAATGCACATTTTTTCCCCTTTGAAGATATATTTTCCCAAATTAATTTAAAAATTGCTTTGGAAGAAGTTTTGTTTATGTATCATTGTTAGCACCTAACACAGCCTGGAAATATCATTTTAATAAATTTTAATTATTTATTACTTCCAAAAAATTGAAAAACCTATGAAATTATTTTTTAATACACGTAAAATATTATATAATATTTTAGTTTAATTGATGTGAATCGTATGAAGAATATGGATAATACACAAATTTCTTTCATTGAAACATTTTATATGGCATTATTAAATGAAGTGGGAAATTGTATTGATACGATACAGTTCGACATTTTTATGAAAATTAATATAAAATAGGAGGGAAATTGTTAACATTTTTAGCAAGTAACACTAGAAATGAAAAATAATAATAAGATCTTAGAACATATTTATAAAACAAAAATAAAATAACTATTGTCCTTGCAAGTAAAATTTAAACATGTAACATTCTGATCATTGTTTTAGTATACAGCATTAAAAATATGTCTCAATAAGTGCATTAATTATTTAACCTTCACTCGAATAATTCAATTTGATTAACTGAAAAATCATACCTCATTTGATTGAATAGAAATTCATATACAATCCTATCCCTTTAACACATGACTCACTAACACGTGGTTTTACTTTGTCTCCCTCTATAAGGAATTGCTTGTGATATCACATCAAACTTTGGGGTGCCATAATTTTTCTTTATCTTCTTATGAAATTTATATTAATATTTTCTATTATATATATATATATATATATATATATCACAATTTCTCGGGGTGTGAAAAGATCTACTTTTGATTTGTGCGTGTATGTAAGAGATTGTTTTCCAGATCCCACAGTCAGTGAGATTAGCTGTAGATTCAAAAATTTTGAATGGATGAAATTATAAGAGCTATAAAAATGTAACTTGTATAAGTGACTTTCGTAATAATTGAAAATAATATCGAAAGAATGTAAATGAAAACAGAAAGCCTGGACTTTCGGGAAAAAACTTATTATTATCAAACCAATTCAGAAAGGGGAAAAAAAGGGAAAAAATTCCAAAAAACATAATCTATTTGAATATAAACTACGAGGATGACTTGAAAATGAGGATTAATTCTTCAGTTTTGTCAAAAACTTTGATAATGATGAAGAGATGGCCAAAAAAAGGTCTAGTATAGAGTGTGACACTGGTCTATTTTTGCGATTTTTTCTTCACTTGCCTTGGGGACATTTTGGTAATTTCATTTGCATAAAATTGTAATTCCAACACAACCAAAATGAAACGTGATTAGGTGAATTTGATGATGGTACCAAGTATTGTAAATTGAATTCGAGATATCGATATATGAGCGAAACAGAAATTTAAAAAAAAAGGAAGGGAGATAGAGGGAAACGCGACACGCTGATAGATAATTGTATAAAGGTCACCTGAATGAAAGTGGCACTACAGTCGGTTTGATAAATGTTTTAATGGTATTAATGTAATTTAGGATAAAAAGGAAAGAAGTAATGTAGACGAAACAGAGATAAGCCAGGAAAAGTAATCATGTAGGTTAGAACATGTGTCCCAATGGTCCTTGAGATGATGGATACCCTGGGTAAAGAAGCTCTGGGGTTAGTTGTGGAACCAATTTTCAACAGCAGCTTTGACCTAATTGTCGTTGGCAAATTACTATCCCTTCAGAGCTTTCTTGAGTGAAACGAAAATGAGGTAGTCACACGGTGAGAGGTCCGGGTTGTATAGGGGATGTTCCAGAACTTCTTAGTGGAATGGCTGTCACAATGTTTGGCTCGCCACAGCCATATGAGGACGAGCATTATCATGCAAGATGATAATCCCACATGACAGCATGCCACGATGGTGGTTCTTGATATTCGTTCTCAATTTATGCAATGGGGCGTCATAGAATGATGTGCCCGTAGGTAGCCATTCCAACAGTAGTGGCCCATTGAAGACGAATAAGCATGTTAACATAACTTTATCAGCTCTACTTTACAAGTTGGATTTCTTCAAAAGTGGAGACATAGGGTATTGCCATTCCACGGTCATGCTTTTGTTGACTGGAAAAAGGCGATGTCATCATGTTTCATTAGCGGCAATGATTCTTAAAAGGAATTGGTTAACCATTTCGTGGTACCGTATAAGGTGTTGCATGGAAACAAACATGCGATGAATCTTTCAGCAACCATTGCGCACAAACCTTTCCATATTGCACCCTTTCATGCAATATTGTGTGAGCACTTCCTTTGCTCATTAATATATCCTCCCCTATTACTTGAATGGAGGTTCGCCGATTAATTTTCATAAGACGGTCCACATCTGCAACTGCTTCCATGGTGATAACCTTCCATTGCGAAAATCTTGCTTTGGTTATAACCTTCCATTGCTTGATGATAACCTTCCATTAACTTGGTGATAATTCTTCCATTTCGAAAATCCCTGCACCAACGGAATACCGATCTGCGACCCATACACTCCGTGCCATACAAATTTTGCATTCGATGATAGATTATTTCACTAGCACTCACATTTTCTGCTGTTAAAAAATGCACGACCACCGTTTGCGTTGACACCGTTTGGAGGTATCCATGATGCGAACGATGACTTTAACATGCTTCCGTGCTACCGCACATGCATCTGGTTGGATCTGACGATATTGCAAGCATTCTCAGCACTCTGCGCCCTTTATATAGGCATGCGCAGTCATCTTTCTCTTCAAATGGTGGAGTTATTATATCAATGCCACTTTTACTTGGGCAACCCTTATTGATTAGATTGAATCATCTTAATTAAATGGTTTAATTGGAGGGAATATCTTACATTTTCCTTTCATTATCCTGCTTGAATGCCATATCTTCATATTATATAAAAAGCAATAAAGACTAATTCCAATTGAAGACTCTTAAGAACAAAACAGTTTATTAATTCTCATTGAAGAATGACTAATGCTGCTCCCTCTCCGATCCCCACACCACTTCATTTGTATACTTCAATCAGTTCACAAACAGCTCATTCTTATCCTAATACTTTTAATATAAAATCCATTTGAGTCCTTATATTTAATATAAATTTTTCAATGTAAATAACCATTCTCTGTCAGCATTCCATTATCATCCATCTCCATTATTATCCTTCAATTATCATATTTTCCTTTCAGTTTCGTTTCATTTATATATTATTATCTCTTATCACTTCACTATATTTCTATTTGCATTAAATTTACCTAATCATGTTTTATTTTGGTTGGGAAGAAATTGTAATTTTATGCAATTAAAATTGACAAAAGTCCCGAGGTTCGTAAAAATAAAATCCTTAATTGCTCAATGTCAGAAATCTTAGTTTGAGAGTAATACGCGTTAAATCAGTGATTAACAAGAAGTGTGTGAATCGGAACGAGTGATTTGGTAAGCTAAGACTTTATTATTAGAATATAAACTAGGATTAACTGAGTTAAGAGAGAATCAAATAAGAAAGAGAGTGAATGATCTCGCACATTCGACTTTAATAATTAATAAACTGTACTGTCTTTCTTTTCGTATCTTCATTTGGAATATTTAACATTAATTAGACTTTAAGATGACTATAGACTTAACTTATGAAGGAAATAAATAACAAGGGGAGAATACCAATCTCAACAACTGTCTGTTCGATTTTTTGTTGACAAAAGAAGTTATGGTATGACATTATCTAGACTAGTGTTATAAACCCAAGTAATAAAATTTAGCGAAGCTTTGAATTGTTCAGAAAATTTTCATTTCAAGAACTTCATCATTCATCAAGAACTTCTTCATTCATCAAGAACTTCAAACATTGAAGCAGCAGTGGAAAATCTGACATACTTATATTTCCTCTCAATTTATATTAATCTGTAACTTCCAAATCTCGGAACCCGTGGTTCAGTAACTTAACTTCCATGTGTTAACGGGACCAGTCTGTAAGTAACACAGAATGGAGATTATCATTAATCTTAGTTAATTTAGACTTTCAAATAAGCTCCTCTACAGTTTAATGTAAATATTCATTTTTTTAGATAGAATATACAATATTATCTTGTTATATACCAAATATCATCCAGAGAGATTTTAATTATATGAATTTTGTTATCAATGCAATTATACAAAATATTTTATATCTTATTGAAGGAAAATATTGCATGATTACTTCTTTATATAAGGAGAACTAAATTAGTCCTTTAACATGGAATGATTAAGTTATATTAAGGGATTCTGAAATATTAGCTGAGGTTAAAAATAATTAATGGGATTTCATGAGATTAATGAACTTGAGTTGTAACATTTTTTAATAGATTCTTTCTGCATTTATTTGGCATTGAAAAATAAAAAAAAATAAAATACATATTAAAAAATTCCTGATTGGTGATTCTTTCTGGGTGTTTTGAATTAATGATTATAAAAC
>BMAW01034740.1:2271-58550 GCA_019974015.1 Nephila pilipes | reverse complement strand
TTTGAAATCCATTCTTATGATATGCTTCATCTGTGTTAGTGCGAACCATTAAAGTTTGCATGATTTCAAAAATTAGTTTGCAGATTGTTGAATTTCAGAGATCTACAATAATAATGTTTACGACAAAATTCACGTTTCGTGCGATAGGAATATTGCCAGGTTTTCATGTGCAAGAGTACATTTTAGTTTTTGATCATGTTGGGGCCCCGGTGCATAGCATCCGCCACACCACCCACATGGCTAGCCCTGTCCATAGTTCCCTTTCTCTATATTACAAAAATTTAAAATGTAGAAATACTAAAAGGAAACACACGAGTTTTTCTCAAAAATCAAACATATGAAAGCAAATAGTGTAAAAATGATCCTATGAAACCAAAACAATAAAAAAAAAAAACTAAAGAACAAGATGCACATTACCTGAAATTTTATTTTTACAAGTTAATCAAATTTAAGTTGACTAATGGTAAAATATGCCAGCAAAATTCAGACCTTATGAAAGTATGCAATTATGAATAGAATCAATTATTTCAATAGCCAAAGATCCTCTACAGTTTTTTCGAAAAATTACTTTCATCTATTTCACTATTTGATTCATTCATCAATATAGAGAAATTTCAACCTCACTTAAATATTTCCTATTTCTGTCATTGCCCCTTTTTTTCAATGGAAGCTTCAATTAAAAATAAATTAATTTAATTAAAAATTTAAAAAAAGAATTTTTTTAACATTTTGGGTCGCTAAATCTGTTTTTTGGTTCCATTTTGGTTCCATTGGTTCCATTTGGTTCCATTTTGAAAAAGGAAAAAAAATCTATGCAAAGTTTTTCAAACAAATACTCTTTGAAAAAATTCTGCTTACATTGCCGCTCATTTATTTCACATCTGATTCCGTGAAAAATGTCTTTAGAGAAGGGAACAATTTTGAGGGAAATTCGGTTGTAGAACTTTCTGAATTGTAAACGCCCCTTCCAACTAAACGGGACAGCAACGTGTGAGGTTGTTTCTATTGTCCGAAGACCTATTTAACATTGATCCATGACAGAAGGGGGAGCGAAATCTCTCCCTAAAGTAACAGACTTTCATTTCCAAGAAACATTCATTTTCTTTAAAGATAAATGACCCTATTTATTTATTTATCTGCGAATACAATTATAAAACAAAAGAAAATGGATTTATTCCGAACGTTAATTTTATTTGTATAGTCACCAAATGCAATTTATTTTATTAGTGTTTTAGAAAATTAAGACATGAGATTTCCTTCATAAAAGACAATAGTAAACGTCATTAATTACCATACTTTCATGATTCGGCGTCATATAATTTTTGATAAATCTCTCTGTGATAACAAAAGTCTGGAATGACTAAGTATAACGGAATGTAGGTCGCTTTTAGAATTTAAAATTGCATAAATTATAAACAAAAGAATCAAAGTATGTCTTAGTAAGATAAAAGAATAGCTAATTATCTATCTATTGACGTAGATTTTTAATTTGATTATACAATTCAACAGTGTCTACATGCATTAAAAAGCCTGTTTAATAGAAATGGGTATTAAAACAAAAATCATAAGCACTGGAAATTCTAAAGTTCACTTAAAAATAGATTGCATAACGGGAAAATAAAATATTTTTAAAGAAAATAGCAAAAATCCAATTTAACACTAATCCGAATCTAAATAAAATATTTCTGTCATTTCTTTTTCAACAAAGAATGATAGAATGACTATTAAAAAAAAGAATTACTTTTCTTTCTCTGTTTGAAAAATAATCAAAAATCGAAAATATTTATTTCATTCAAAATCATATACCATAACACGTGCACACCTCCTCTTATTTTCAGGAAGAAAAAAAACCCAACAAAATAATTTTCAAAATTTGTAAATAACACGTTAATCTTCAAAATAATAACAGAAACTGTGTGATATTTTGGACGAAAGGCAGATAATAATCGGAACAACGCTCTGCTCCGTACACAGACTACAGACAGCTCTCCAATGAAGAAAAGTTTTGTTTCATCAACATGGCGTCCGAAACGGGAATGGTCGTGAATAAGATATTTCAAAAGTTTATCAAAAATGATTATCTTTCACGGAAATGAAGCCCACTGTCCCGTAGTTTTCGTTATTTCTATATCCACAAATAAAACATTTACATTGAAGGGGGGGGAATATGTTTTCGTGTGCCACATAAAAGCGTAACTTTATAATCTTTTGCCGGGAATGTTAATAATAAATAATTATTCAGCAGAAATTTACAAAATGCGTGCAGAAAACGGAATCACTGAATATCATTTGTCTGAAAAGCGATCATAACTCTGTGAACCAAATTTAAATGACTTCACTGAAATTGCAGAATGGCACGCATTAAGAATGCGGCAATTTTTTTTTCCTTTTGTTAATATTTTTTAAAAAAAAAAGTAATTTAAAACCGTTGAAAGGAAACTTAATATTATATTTGAATAGTTAGTCAATATCAAAATAGAAAAAATAATTATTGCAAAAACGCAAATTTTGTTAAGAAACTTATGAAATAAATTTAAAATGAAATTTGTTACGTACCTTATTAGTTAATCTGTAAGATTCTTGATATTTGAAATGAACTAAAAGAATCACGCTGAGAACGATAAACCACACTTCTTGAGTTCAAAGCATGAAATGTTTCTAGAATTTCTTCCGTACTTATTGTAGACCGGTATCGAATCTTCGAAAAATAACACAGAGGCACGTGACGTCTTCACAACATGATAATATAAACCTGATCGTCGAGTGAAGGAAAGAATGCAACTCCCTATAAATTTTTGGTTTCCTTCCGTTGGTAGCGAGTAAAAATGTATTAGACAATTTTATAGGATAAAAATTATAAAACAGATTTGCTCTCAATAAAATATCAAATTTGAAAAATTCTCAATATAGTTTTCTATTAATTTTTTAAAAACCTTTTAAGCAGTAACAGACACATTTGATTTAAGAGTTTAAAAAAAAAAATCCCACTTATATAAGAAAAGAAATATAATTATATTAAAGAAATATAATTAAATAATAAGTCAACAGGGCGTATATAACTATTATTAATAAGTAATGAACCCAGCTCTCCTCGATAGTGACAATTTGATGGGCCATTAATCAAACTTTGATTTAGTTGGCAATGCAGCCTCCTAATCAAAACTGATGTCTCAAACAGTGTCAAATCATTTAGCACCATTTAACACGTGGTAATGCATAATGAAAATTCCTACTTGTCTTTAGTAGTTATCTACAAAAATAGATAACTTTTGAATCTATCTCGTGGCATCGAGGTAATTCTCAAATCAACTTGTAGTAATAATGGATAGATATGAAACCACAAAATTTAGGACTCAAGCCATCTAAGCAATAAGAAGGTAATGTTTCAGAAGCAAAAAATTTTAGAACTTAAAATGAAAGTCAAAGATAATTTCGGCATAGTCCTAAAAATTTTTACTTCCTTCCCGTTGTTTTGTCCAACAGGCGGTACGGCAAAATATTCACCCGTCAATTGGTGCTGAAAACATAACTGCCTGTAATGTGGAAATAAGTTATATTATGAAGTTATTATTTTGTACACATTCTCCTGAATAAATCATTTGAATTCTTTATTACTCTTCATCTAAACAAAAGTGGATTTTAGAAATACTGATTGTACACGAAAAGGGTAAAATTTTTTCGTAACAAAACTAAAAATTATGCTCAAATGAAAGTATCTATAAATATAAAGTATAGATTACCCAGTTCAATGGATCTCAATTTATTGGATCTTTTCAAATTTTATCAAAAGTAGTTTTAAAACAATAAAAAATGAAATTTCAAGAATCAACTGATATTTCACTTGCCAACCGATTAACCTTTTTAATAAATTTTTAATAAAGCACTTGTTTGGCAACTAACTGTATATATTGAAAAACAAATTTCTTAGTAATAAGTATTAATACCACAAAAACGATAAAATCTTTTTTTAGCTATTGAATAATAAATATTTTATTTTTAGAAGCCAATTTGATTAACTCCATATTATAAATGGCCATATCATAATAAAAATCTAGTTAACCCGCTGAAATTCTTTCTGCTACGGAGTATCTGAAAGTTTTTTCGTTCACCTCTATAAGTTTCTCAACAAGTAATTTAGAAAATTCTATCAACGCCAGAAAGGTAACGGTAACAGTTACAGGAAACCAGTAAATTAGATCGAAATTCACTGATAAAATTAGAAAATCGAAACCCCCCCCACCTCACATAATTCAAGTGGACTTTAACGAAGATATCAGCTTTAATGCCATTAATATTAGAAAACGTAGACTTCTAGGCCTGAAATATGTAAACCGGCCTTAATTAATCCAACAGGTAGAACGTGACAGGAGAAAAAATATGCACTTGTTGTGAAATTCATTCCCATAAACATGAGTATTATAAAACTTTAAGGACAAACGATGACGGAGCTCAAATACAGCTAACGAAGATCATTTATGCTGATGATAAACTATTTAAACAAAGTAATAATACTGTAATATTATGAAACGGTAAATAAGCTGTAGCTCATACTTTGCTAAAATCTTGGTAATAAAACATATATATAAAGAAGTTTTTTACTTTAAAATGAAAAGAAAACGATTCGAAGACTGAATTCGTATTAATAATTTTCGCTGCCAAATCAATTAATTTAATCACAAAAAAGATAGAATTAATAACAATTACTCCAAGAAGAATCTGGTTCCTATTCTCTTCTTATATGTCGTGAGATTTAAGATGCGTCTACACATATACAGTCTGCATCGTATTTTTGACCTTGTAATTTAAAAAAGAATTTTAAAAAACAATACATAATACATTTCATCATTTTTCTCAACTTCTTTGTTTTCTTTGGGTTAATCGATTTTTCAAAATGAAGCATTCTAACTGTTAAGACTCTAATAATTTAAATATGTATGTATTATACCAGACGAAGTATTACTTTGTTCAAATCAGAGTATTTTAGGCATTTGTATTCATTTATAAAATATAAGAAATTATTTAAAAGCTTAATTACTTGTTATTCCTAAATGATAAAAGTCTGAAATATAAAATAGAAGTTCAGAAATCTCATATTTTTTTTCTTCCCCATTTTTCATTAATAAGAACTTTGAATAGTAAGTTTTTATCAGATCATTCGAAGTTTTAAACTAAAAAAAAAAAAAAAAAAAAAAACCAGCATTGATATACATTAAATCTTTCGACTTCAGACGAAAAATTTTGAATGCAACTTTCAATGCATATTTTTCTATTAAACTTCGTGGTAGGCTAGAGGGGACGATCACGAACTCACGGCCGGCCGTTTAGCCGTAGGTTCGAGCCTATAATTCCGCTAAAGACCAGCCATGTAGCCAAGGCTGATGCATTTGATACTTGTCGATGTGCCAAGTCTTTATTTTGGAGTGGTGTGGAAGTTAGGAGATAAGGAGGCCAACTGAAGTAACGTAATCGTCAATTGACCGAGGATCAAAATTACTGTGACAGCCTACAACAGTCATGTTACTTCTAAATGTGAAACTGGGACTCACGGTTTTCTCTTCACTAACTTTGGGAACTTTTAATATTGATTGCTTTTTCTAAACAACATTTACTCGACCCAAATTGAAACGTGAATATTTAAATTACAGGTAGGTAGAAATAAAGTGTAGCGAGGGAGATAGAAATTATATAAGCTAATAAGCTAGACACACACGAAAGAGGTCGAGTGGTTCTAGCATATGGCAATTACTCCAGAGTCAAAGACGGGGCCGAGAATCGTTACAAATTTTCGGCTGCTTAGTGAAAGTTAGAAGTCAAGACAGCCTCAACTTTACGGTATTGGTAAGTCTCGGTATCAAGCAAAGAAAACATAACCCATGATGTTTGCAAAATTCTTTTCTTTCATTAACATTCAATACACTGTAATCTTCGCTTCTATGATTTTCATTCTGACAGAATACGCATAAATAATCTGTTGATGTTAACAATGTTGCGGAAGGTACATCTGGCCTGACTGGCGCCCTTGAACAGCTGCTGTTTATATTTCGCTTAAACGAGTACTTATCATTAACCCTATTCCTTCCATGTATTCTCCTATCTCTTTATGGTTTTTTTCCCATTTGGTTTATTTCTGATTTATGTATCTGAAATGCTCTTTAGCGAGATTCAGTTTCATTCCGCAGGAAGTTTATGAGAGTCTGAACATTTTTTTTTTATCATTGTCTTGAATGCGAGTAAATTCTAAAGTTAATTCACAGGGAAGCAATTTTAACAATATCGGACAAAGTAAACAACTATATGTAATCTCAGTGACCCCTAAAGCTTCTAAACTGCGAATTAGAGTTTCATATTTAGCATATAAATTAAGTAATCCATGGATATCAGATATATTCTTAATAGGAGATATATTCAATAAATTGTTTAAATGCGCATGAATTAACATATCCTGATTATCGAAACGTTGTTTCAAAAGTGTAATGACAGCTGTATAATTCTTTTCAGTTAAACTAAAACCACTTATAGCATTCGCGGCGATTCCACCCATTAACGATTTTAAACAGTTGAACTTGTCAATACCACATATTCACGGATTATATTGAATAACATTTTCGAACTGGTTCATGAAATCTAAATATTTATCGAGATCACCATGATATATTTTAGCAAACAACTTAGTCAATTGTGTTCCATAGGTCGAACGCTTGTTCTTAAGCTTTAGAAAATCATCCTTATTCAATTCAATATTCAATCAAGAAAATAGTAGTTCTATTCTATCAACAATATTCTAATATTCCAATTCAACAAACACAGCTCAAAATTACTCACCCCACACTTCTTTCAAGTAGAGTTCAAATTCACAAGAATAAATCACACACATCCGTTATCTTTCAAGTCAAATTTCATACGTTAATTGCAACTTCATAAAACATTTCAATTCTAGTCCAAAGGTTCCGAAGTGAGGCACCACTAATGTTCTGTCTAAAAGGGCTTCATTAGAAGGATTGGGAGAGCTTCAATATTTTACAACAGTTTATTCATGACCTGGACGTACACACACATACACACACACAATAGTTCAAATCAGACGATGGAGTTAATTATCGTTCTAGTTCGTTATCGTTAGCAGTTCGAGTTCGACGCATCCGCAGCATCGCCATGTTCTCAAGTTCTGTTTACTTTCTCCGAAATCGACTGGCGTTGTCAATCTCAGTTTAATAAACTAAAGAAAAATAATTGAGTGCTCGCGACAACCGCATTCTGATGTATCTCACTACAATTTGTTCTGAGCGGATTTCTCCTTTCATTGAAATTTATATTCTCATGTAACTAGTCACGGCACAAAATTTGGAATGATTTTTTTTAATTTTATTTCGATGAAGATGTTTCACTAACATTATCGAAAATCAAGAGAGAACATTAAAAAGAAATGAAGAGTAGCTGAAACGGTAACTCTGATATTAGAAGGAGACAAAAAAAGGAGAGGAAAAAAAAAGTTCACGAACGAAAAGAAAACACTTGTTTATTTTGAATTAAGGAAAAATGAATTGAAGTTTACAATTTCTTTTTTAAGAATAAGACCTATTACAAACATACATTTAATTAACAAAGTTTTATTTGAATCTTTTTGACTCGAAATCTATCGGAAATATTAACAGATAAGTTATTGAAATGTCATTTATTTTACAATAACATCAAAAATTCAGACAAAGTAATAAGTTTTCAAAAAGAAAAAAACATTCGAGAGCATAAAAAAAGTCTTTGCGCTGTATTGAAAATAACAATGTTTTATAACATTTCAGGAATGGGAATAATTTATATAAAGTGTCATTTTAATTAGAATTTAGTCATTTTAAGCACTGTTTTAAAATATTCTCTCATGTTTACTTTTCTTTTAATAAGAAATGGGCGCAAAACTTTGAAAAAAAATTCTAAATAATTATTTTATTTTATGAAACCACATATCGATGTACTTCACTACAATCCGTTCTGAGCGGATTTTTTTCTTTCGTTGAAATTTATGTTTTCATGTCATTAATCACTGTGCAAAATTTGGAATGTTTTTTTTTTTTTTTAATTTTATTCCGATGAAAATGTTTCACTAACATTATCGAAAATCAAGAGAGAACATTAAAAAGAAATGAAGTGTAGCAGAAATGGTAACTCTGAGATTAAAAGGAATCAAAAAGGGAGAGTAAAAAAATTTCACGAACGAAAAGAAAATACTTGTTTATATTGAATTAAGGAAAACGCCATTTTCTTTGAATAGCTGTTACAGATGATAGCTTTCAAACACATGAACAATGTCGAAGTTCGAAGCTACGCTGTCTCCAGTGGGATAGAGGTTCTTCGGGTCGTAAAGCTGACTGATGAATACAAAATGAACATTCTATCCATCCTCCATGGTATAATAAGAAGAATACGATATGAAAAAACAGCAGATATTCTGTGCTATTGTTGGAAGCATCCACACTCGAAGCTCTCCTTTAAAGAAAGTAGAACTCGGCACATAATTTCTCTTTTTTACCCCCTTCTTTTCTTTTTTCCCCACCGATCTGTTGACCTGTGTGGAAAATACCGCAACCGATGTAACCATCTTGCCTCAACGCCAGAGGGAGCTTCTCTCCATCATAACGATATTACTTTTAATAAGCCATCTGGCACTCTTCTTTGTTTGTTTTTGTACTAGGAAGTTGTAATTCGTTTCGGGTCGATTTAATCGGCCAAATTTATAGATGTTTTTTATTAAATATTTTAAAATTTAACTGCGTATGGATTTAGTGAGTGTCAGTGTCCGTTACTGGAACCATTAGTTATACATAGTTAGCTAATTGCTATTTTTTCTTCAACCTGCTTCCCCTGTAGTTCGAAGCGGAAAATACTTATTGGGGTGCATAACCCTCAAGGGCTTTAATCCCCAGTTATGGTTGTAAGTTATGGATGAGACTGAACATCGGTTTTTAGCTTGCCCAGGAGTTTAAAATAATAGTATTGAAAATAATAAGTTGCCATGGAAAAAAGAAAAACGAGCAATGCTTGGCTATTAATTATTAAAAAGAAATTAAAAATATCTATAAATTATTAATAAGAATAAATTTCAGAGTTTCCAATTATTTTCTATGAAGTTGTGTTAAAAGAATTCAAAAATTTTACGAAAGAATCGCAAAATTGTTGGATTTAGAAGTGAAGGCAAGAAGAAACATATTTCATTATTTTCATGATTTTAATGATTAAGATATTGGATGCTGTTAAGAAAGAATGCAGGAGAGTCACTTGTAGTAGCGAGGACCGGTTCCCTCCCCCCCCTCGCACTACAGGCACTCTTCCATTTCCTAATCAGCTGACCGAAATCAGCTGATCTCTTTTTCTCAGTTCCTCTCTCACCTGCTTCCCCCTACGTCACTCCCGCTCCAGCAGGGCAACCTTTTGACCTCTCCTTTCACTCTCCACTTCTCCCTCCCTTCACGCCCCAACTCAATTCTTCTCTCGCTCATCCAGTCTCTCCATGTTTCCTGCCATGCCAATATATTCGAAGCAGAAGCGGCTGATCAGCCGCTTCTGGAGTAAAAAATGGAGTAATTTTCCGCTTTATTTTTACTAAAACTATTTATAAAATGAACGGGACAAAAAAAAAAATCTGTTTTCTTAATTGAAAAATGAACAATAGATATTTTCATACATATCGGGAATAAGTTAGTGGAGATAATGTGAATTAGTCATCCTATTTTTTGTTTATACTCGCGAAATTGAAATTCACACCTCCCCCTCCCCTAGTATTAATAAGTTAAGTTTCAGAAATAAGGGTATTAATGTGTATCTGCCCTCCAATGCGTTGCCATAAATTATTTTTGAAGATGTCCAAATGTAATTTATATACTATTTCTAAAAAATTTAAACTGCTTAATTCAATCAAATTAAAATCCTTATAACTTTAGTGAATTTGTTAAACATACGAAAATGTATTTGCTTTGTATTCAACTCAAATTATTCGCCAAATGCAGTAATAAATGAACTTCCTTATTCCAAGCTCTCTTCAAAGTACGATGATAATATCTGAACTAAAATCTTAACTTTTGTGTTGATCTAAGTTAAGAAAAATATTACATGATCATGACGTTTTTAAAATGATTTCTTCATTAAGGCACATTGGCTTGTCTAGCCAATTATTGAATCGATGTCTTGTCGTCCATTACTTAAATGATACGAGAGTATTATTCAATACATAGCACTTGTCTAAGCATTCAAAGTTGTTGAGGAATCACGATTTAAGTTTATAAAATAAAAATATCAACAAATTGTTTAAAAAGAAAATTTCTTTTTTTTTCTTTCTTATATAAGAGAATTTAAAACTTTTAATCTTGCAGCATACCTCATTAACAATGATAAGCAATCAGGCTAATTTATTTTTAAAATTTTGCATAAAAGAGAAGTACATTTAAATGATAAGAATAACTTTTTCTCATTCGGTCGTAAATAATAATAAAAATAATAGTAATAATGTAAAATAATTTAATTATTACCAATTTAAATTAATTTTGATATGAAATGAAAATATGTTAGATCCATCTTGTTCCATGAAATATTAAATATCACTTAGGGATGGGGGGGGGGAAAGGAGAAATACTTGTCCTTTGCACCGAAGAACACACTCGAATTTTCTTGGCTCTACTTTGGCGTTTACTTTCCCCTATTGTTATCGAAAGAATGTTGTAACCCTACATTACTCAGTCCAGTTCATAGAGTGGACACATACATGCATCATAACTGCCACCGAACTGATCGCAAGGACACGCTTACGACTCCATCTGTTGCACTCAAAGTAAGTAATCACTAATATATTCCATATGTTTGAAGTAATATCCTTTGTTAGAAAGAATGTTTTTAATGCATTTTAGATGTTGACTTGTTTAAGAAGAGACATTTTTCTCTTTTGTTTACAAATTTCGCGATATTTGTTTTATTCCTTTATTTGAATAGAATTTATTTAGGTGCCTTTATTCGATTTTCATAAAAAAAAAAAAAAAAAAAAAAAACATTCACTTTACCACACAGAGGAAAACACCATCATTTTCCAAATAAAATTGGAACCCTATATTATCTTATAATTAACGTGATAATTCAGAGATTTGTGCTTTTTACTTTTATAATAAAACTTCTTTATTTCAAAAAATTAAATTAATTGAATATGTAAATAATACGATTTAAAACTTTTGTCGTTTGCTTTTTTTAGTTTATCTTATGTGTGGGTCAAAATGGTTACTATGCCTAATTTGAACCAGGATAATCTAAAAATTATGAAACCTTTGATGTACCTTGAAATAATTAATTGTATCCGACATTAAATCTGAGGTTCTATTTATGGTTGATAAAATATTATTTAAAGGAACATTACTTTTACTGCAAGCTTCAGTGCAGTATTGCAGAACATCAGATTGAATTTGTATTCTTGCGTTCTTTTCTGTATCTTGAAATTCAAGTGGAGAAGACGTCAAACATGGGATACACGAGTTACCTAAATTACTAACTAAAGAATTTATGGATATATGGTTCTGAGAAGAAGCTAAAGTTTCCTCATTAGAAGACAACGTACATGGGTTACACGAGTCATCTAAATTACTTACGGAAGAATTTACATATATCTGGTTCTGAGAAGAAGCTAAAGTTTCCTCATTAGAATGAAATCTCTGCAAGTAACGTTCATAATTATATAATTTCCTAAATGACTGTCTACAAAATTTAGCATAACATCTGTAATGTTCTACAACAGTATGACAGTTTCGAATATGACGACAAAGACTACGATGTGAATCAAATGGTTTTTGGCAGAAAGTGCAAAACATTGTATGAAATTCGTAAATTAATTTTCAAGCATAAAATATAAAAAAAAAAAGAGAGAGAGAGAGAAACACAGAGCTATGTACGAAATTCAAAATAAATTACGAATGGAAGTAATATTTATTAATTAAAAAGTATAAATAATTTAGATTTATTAAAAGTTTAAAAAAAATACGACTTTTTAACTCTCTTACACATGAAGGCATGTCTTGCTCAAATTCACATTTGTAAAAGCTGCTGTTCAAAAAATACCATACATTGGAGCAATACGGAGAAAATTCTAAATTTAAAATATAGGTTAACTTAAAGCACAAGTCGACAGCTATAAGTATTGTATTAATTTCTATACAGTTCTGTTCGAAAACAATGAATATCTGGTGTGGTTTACACTTCTCCCCAATAATTAAAATGAAGGGCTGTTTCCTTTCTCCTCCAAGTAATCTGTCTTCTCTCATGAATTTGTCAACTCCTTCTCCAACCTAAAAGTAAAAATAAGAAGTCATTTAAGGATGGTTAATAACATCCATCTTGTTTTTCTGTTTATGTAATTTATTGGGGGAAAACTTGATACTGAAAGCAACAAGTATATTAATTAATATACGAATATAGTACATATAAGTATATAAATAACTTTCTGAGATACAAGTCTTTATTTCACCTTTCTCCCATTGAACTACCATAGCAGTAGAAAAATAAGATGGGGTAATCACTCTTACTTGGATTGAATAAATAGTGAGGGTTTAATATGCTAAGCTTTGTTTACTCATGTTCAAAATATTGACATTATTTAGTAAGGAAATTCAAGTAAAAGAATACTACGTACTGGAATAAAGTGATCCAATGACTGTGAACTTGTGGGACGGATCTTTAACTTCTTTGCCCCATTTCGCTTAAATACTCCTTGCGGAAGCAACAGGACAAGGGCACAGCATATTCCTGAAAATTAAAAGATCTCCAAATTAAACAAAATATTAATGATAGTATAAAATATTACCCTAAGACCACATAGACTATTTTTACTACATGAAATAACATTTTTAATCCTTTGGTTCAGTTTGAAGAAGAAATTAACAATGAAATTTTTACCACATTAAGAAGGAATAAAATTTTGGAAGCCTTCAAATCAGATTTATTTTTTTAAAAAAATGTCTCAATAAATAATGAAACAATGTTCTTACTTTCAGTTGATGTCTCAGTTGAATTCAGGTCAAAATTTAAACTGTTTACAAATTCTTCTGCACACTTCCTCCCACAATGCTTAGCTTGGTGAATTATTAAACTAGCTGTCACACCAAATTCCAGACATAAACTATCACTTTTTTGTTCACCATACAGTAATTTAAATTCTTCTTCTATCTGTAAGAAAATTAAGAGATCAGTTACATTTTATGGCTAAAAAAAAAAAAGGTTTTAAAAGAATGCGAAACAAACTTTATTTACTTACTACATGTGGGCTTAGAATTCTAGGCCAATTACTGGTAATATTGGTAGAATTTTTCAAAATTTCAAATCTCCTCCCTTCAAATGTTTCTTTCATTAGTTGAACAACTTTTTCTAGGGGAGCTGTGTTTTCTTTCAGCCACTGCTGCTTTTGAAAGAATTCTACAGATGAATCTTCTATTCCAGGACATTTTTTTTCAGGTCTTTTAATTAGTTTAGGCTTTCTCTCTATTCCCAATTCTTGTTTTTCAACAACTGACAGGTTTCTAGCTCTAAAGTTTTTAAACCGGTCAGCAATAAAACCAGTTGCTGGCGCACCCCTTACACCTGGACTAAACCCCTGTTCCTAAAAGGTAAAAAAGTTTTTAAAAAAAACTTATTTACATATTACTTAAATTATTTTATTTGAAGGAAAATTTAGTTAATTTCAAGTACATTGCAGTCGAGGTCAGTAGTTTAAACAGATTTTTTTTAAATTCAAAATATCTTCGAAATGAAACCGCAAATCAATTTTTTGGCTTTGAAGCTCTCTCTGAAAAATTGATTTGCGGTTTCATTTCGAAGATATTTTGAATTTAAAAAAAAAAAAAGAAAGTAGTTTTTTCCCCTGATTTTTTTCGAGAAGCGGAAATTAATCTTTTGATAGATGCTGATGTCACAGGAAAATTATTGACAGAAAATACTGTAGTCTTCAGTGCGGCTTAACAGCCGTAGAAGCTAAACTTGAATGGATGGCATTTGGAAGGGGATCGTGTAGAATTGATAGCATTTTACTCTCATTATCAATGTATTTCATACCTGCGAATAAAATTCAGGATCTTGAAGTTTTAGGAATATCATCCGAAATTGAAAAAGAGAAAATTGATCTTAATTTAAAGGATTTACTTTTGATTTACATTTGAATTAATATATTAAATCGTTTTAGAACAATAACATTTTGAAGTAATAAAACACAGAAAACCTGACCAGTCAGTAAAATACATAGATATCAATGAATTTTTTATGTTTATAGCTGCCACCCAGTATCTTTTATTCTTCACCTCTAAAACATGAAAATATTTTATTAAGGAAATATAATAACTTCATAAAAATTACTTACAAAGCCTTCACCATCTGATCAATGTCTTTTGCTAAATCTAGTTTATTTTTGGTGGTGGGACTGCAGCCATAATTTTCAATATATGTTTTTACCACCAATCGATTTATCCGATATTTTTGCAAGGCATTGATGTTGGTTGGATCACCTTCTTCTAACTTAGCAAAAATATCAGGGAGCTTTAATCTGACTATCTCCCTAATATTAATTTTTTTCTGGCAAGATGTTGACAAAGGAGAGGATTGTGGAATAGGAGTAGAAGTGTAAAACGATTCTGAATCATTTAAAGTAAGATATTCTGCAATGTTACATTGGTTATTGGAGATATTTATATCAATACTAGAGTCTGAAATATTACAATCAGAATGGGGAAGAATAGTTTGAGGGACAACAGATGCAGTAGAAACAGCATCAGGGTTGGAAAAAGTTATATCAGAATTACTAGGAGGGGTGGTAGAATCAGAGATAGATCCAGAAGAAAAATTAGTGGTTTGTATAAAAGAATTGATGTATTTTTTAAATTTTAATCCAGGGCCAGCTTTAGGAATTAGAGTCTTCAACGTCTCATTATCTAAACAAAATGAAACTTTTTTCGTCAATGCCTTCATCTGTTAAAATGAAATAAGAATTATCTTAAATATATTTTTCCAAATAATAAATTTTAATAAAAACAAGACCCAAATCTGTCTACTATCTTTACAAGATCAGGTGCATTATATCTTTTGAATTAATTTCTATATGATGAGTAAAATATTATGTATATATATATATACAGCACCTAAAATGCAAATATATCTGAATAATATCCATATTCAACTCAAAGGGAAAGAACTTTGACTAAAAATTTTTTTTTTATGTTTAATAAAATGATTGGTATATTTTCAGGCACACACACAAAGAAAAAATTCCTCAGTCGTATGAATAATTTTTGAAACATAAGTGTCACAAAAAGAAAGAATCTTAAACTCAGCATTTTATTTTTATCCTTATGTCCTAGTACCCTTAAAATATGTATAAATTTGTAATATGTATATTTATTTTTTTGAACATGGAATTTCGTTGGAAATTTTAATAACCCTTTTTTAAAACACAATACTTGGCACCAAAAAATGCCGTCAAGTTGGGCAAGTAGGCGATACAAAAATTGTTCTGAAGAATTCAGTCAAAATAAATTTTTGAATATCTTGTTTTCCAGAAAAGTAACGTTTTTGGATCTTTAGTAGATCCATCGTTCTAATGTAGCATATTAGGCCTAACAAAGCGACCAGTCAACCCGCTATTTCGCGGGAAATGACTGGTCGCGAAAAAAACAAAATGGCTTTCGGGAATTCATTTTTGACCTGAATGAATAAAATAGTATGACTTATTAGGTATCTAAGTAAATTGTATTAAACTTTAACGCAATATTTTTAAAATAATCTGCCAAAATAAGGTCACACACCATATTTGTCACATTCACCATAACATTAAATTGGTTGTAAGTTATATATAAAGTAAAATTAATAATTACCAACTTATTAAACTTAAGTAATATTAACAACAAAGTACTTACTTTCGAAGTTTGAGAAATATTCTTGTAGATTCCACTCTTCTAGTTTTTGTTCAAGAAAATCCATTTCACTGCGTAAGACAATTGTACACTAATGAAACACAAAATCGAATATTAAAATTATTCATTTTAATATCCATGTGTTGTTCCGCGTGTAGATACGAAATATAGTTCGCAATATTTTTGCGAATCATATTAGTTTTTGAAAAACAATTTTTTAAAAAACATAAAACTGATCAATAGCGATTCTTAAGATATAAAAGTAACTTCCTGAAGATATTAAAAAAAAAAAAAAAAATGTAAACAAACGCAGACGAGAAATTGAGTATGCGTACATACACATTTTAATATTCATGTATTCTACCGCGTGTAGCGTGGTAAATACGAAATATAGTTCGAAATATTAAAGCAAACCATATTTGTTTTTGAACCCCACTTTGTAAAATACGTAGTCAGTACGTAACAGAAACTTATATAGTCCTTATATCTGTAATAATTTTTTGAGTGTGTTGATTTCCCATTTTTTTTTTTTTTTTTTATTTGGTTTTGAATACATGTAATGTTTCACATTCGATAAAGGTATACGCTCAAATCTGATGCAAACGTCTGGGTATTCATTTTTGAGTATTTTTTTTTCTCCGTGTAAAGCATAATGTTGTTTTACATTTCTTAATTGAGAAATGATAAATAAGATATTGATTTGAAGGAATATTTTGTATTGAAATAAGAAATGTTACATACTTTTTGAAATGAATATTCTTTGGTTTTAAAATGAAAATTAACAATGTGTAATGAAATGAAATAAAAAGAAATAAATTTTTTGAATGTTTAATTGTCAAAAATACTATTTGAGTTTAAAAGATGTTTTGTATATAAAGGAACGTATGTCTCGTTTAGATGATATCCATAGATGAAAGTCTTAATTTTAAAGGAAGATGGATAATTAATTTAAGTTATAAATAATATATATAATAAATAAATAAAATAAGGTTAGCTGTTCCAGTTTGACATGCGAACAAGTATGGCACAATTTTGTCAACAAACCCACATTTCTTCAGCTAATTTGGCATAAGGATTTGGTTAAGAAATTGTTGTAGACTAAGACAATAAGAAAGTAATAATAGAAACATACTTTATAACAACTTTTTAAATTTAATTAATATTTGTAAACCAATCTTAAAAACTTACATTTCCATGTCTGTTGACATTTCTGTACCATGTAGAAGAACAGAGTTAAATTTTTACATGTTCATTCCTCAATACAGCGAAGCATGTGAAAAATATAAACAAAGGTTTCTGCTACTGTGTCAGAGTTTTATCATCAATGCGTCTCCTGTCAATGAAAATTGTTTTTGTCTCACATGCCACACTTAATTTATCATTATTCTTTGATATATGTGGTTTCACCCCACCATTCTTTAATTTTGCAGAGTTCACGCATCATTGCAATTCAAAATTTATAAGTCTGGTTAACGTGACATTATATTTCTTGTTGTGTTTGAGTGTTATGGATCCAAATGCAATTGAATTGGAAAAAAATGTCAAATTAATCATTTTGAAATTTCATATTTGTTAGAATATTATGTTTCAATTACCAAATGCCACCCACATATCTATGTTATATATATATATATATATATATATATATATATATATATATATATATCTTTTCTATCCTTATTGAGTTTTAGCAAACCGGAAGAGACACAAAATCTTCAGTAGTCTATTAGAGCTGGGAACATAACCACGTCTGTGTGTGGTTGAAGATTTCTAATATTAAAGCTGTTGTTTTTATGTAATCTCCTTAAACTAGTCATCTGAATTCATTTTATTACTCTTTATCAAAGCGGAAGGCAGCCAAAAAAAAAAAATTTTTTTTTTCTTCTCAATAACTCTGAATTAACAGCACACGTAAAGATAAAAGAAAATTTTTCGTAGCAAATTTTCAAAATATCCTCAGATAAAATATATCTATTAATACAACAAGCCATATTTAATGAATTGTTTTTAAAAATTTTCGATCTATTCAAATTTTAACACAAAATGGATTAAAAAAAAGAAAGTATCAAATTATTAACTTTTATACTCACATAGTAGTTTATTTATACTGGTAACTAAATATGGAAAAATTGTACAAATGCATGTAGCTACTTTTTTCATATCATGTATTTTATGCTCTTGTATTCATAAAAAAAAATGTAAGCGAGTATTTTAATTTTTTTTAATTACTTGAAATTCAAATGATAAAACAATGAAATTAAAACTCAAGCCATCAAAACTTTCAATTTTTACCGTTTCTCATTAACGAAATCTCTTTAGAAAATAAATTTTTACAAGTTCATTAGAATTTTTAAACAGAGAAAAAAAAAAGCATTGATGTGCATGAAATCTTTCGATGTAAGCTTAAGAATTTTGAGTGTACTTTCTCTGTATATTTAAATATTAATGTTCTCAGAGTGTTGCATTTCCCAACTTTTTCTTGTTTAGATGGGTTTCTTTTGTAATACACTTTTTTTTTACACTATTTCTTAACAAATATTTCTTTAGTTTAAATAAATACGGATGCATTCAATGGATTATTATGAAAATAATACAAAATGCAATAGATGCACATCAAAAGACTAAAACCCTATCCGAAACGCTATCATATAGAATACTCCATTTAGAATACTGTAGTGGAAAATATAATATGAATGTAATTTATTTATTTTTTGCTTAGCAAACAATAAGTGAGATAAAATTCTTATGTCGGACATTACGCCAGGAGATCTATTATATCCATTCTTTCCCATGCTGTCTATTTGGTGACTTAAGACTTTGTATGCAGAAGGAAAAGGCTTGTTTCCGATTAAAACTCAATTTTTAATATGGAAAAGGTGCTTGAATTGATGATGTTTTCTTTTCCATCTCTGCTTTTATCCTGATTGATTTGTGTTCAGTTAGTGCTAAAATATATTTAAATCATATAGATACTACAGAATTAATTCTTGCACGAATAATGTATTTTTTCTTATTGATTGAAATTTTAAGTGAAAAAAATTTTCTATTTTATTTCATATATGAAATATTATTCCATTCTAGTAATTCAGGATACAGTATTTTAGGTGAAGTATATTTTTTTTCCTCGAATTAAATAATTTTTTATAGTACATTTGTCGAGAATAGTTAACGAATTTTTTTCTTACGAAAAAATCAAATGAAATTCTTACTTCAACCGGCCCGCGGGGGGGGGGGGATTGATTTAGGCAAAGAATATATAAATTTCATTTTAAAAAATTCATTTACAACGGACAAACAAATTTCGTAATTTAACATTACTATATGTGTTTATTTAAATATTTTTAAAATTCAAAGAGTAATAATTTGCTTTTATTTTTACAAGTCCGACAAAAAGAATTTACTTAAATTAAATTAAAATTCAGTGATGTACGTACTATGTATGGACAAAATCTCTCACTGAATTCATTTTATAAAGTTTATTTGTAATTTAGCGTTGATTTAATTACTTTTTGAATTTTCATGCAAATTAAGATTTCATGAAGTATCTAAGAATTTAGTTTACAGGTAAAGCTTTTGAAATTAGTTATCAAATTTTGTATATTATTGTTTTTCTATTTCATATTTCAAAATTATATGATACATTGAAAATTGGATTTTATTATTTGTTTGCGTGTGTGTGCATAAAATCCGTAAGCTAATGGCCATGGCAGAGGCGAGTCCAAATACAATTAAACGCTTGCCATATAGCAGAGGGGATGCAAGTTAAATCTGTCCAGGTTCTATGTCCTTCCATTGGTATGGTGTGGAAGCTTGAGGAAGAAGGTGCAGCTCGGGTGTTGTCCTCGTCACATGACCGAGGATCAAAATTACTGTGACCATCGCCAACAATCATATTCCTTCTAAATGTGACGAAATCGAACATTCAATAAAATTGCTTGTAGGAGTGACCATACCTCGGAAAAACTTCCCGCTCCACATATTATGCTCTACGGATTAAATGACTGAAAAGTTAGTGATTTGGCACTTGATCCAAATCTGGCTAAAATAAGATGCATTAATATACACTGCATTCTAAGTAGGAAGACTGGTAAAATTTGAGTGACATGAAGGATAATTTAAAATACGAAAGCATATATTGTTTGGGCTTTGCGTGACCCATGTTTATCAAAGTCAGTTAGCAACATGGGAACGAAAAAATTACAAGGGCACTTAGAGGTGGTAATGTCCCCACTTACTTAATGAAACCTGAGGGTTTGTTTGGTTATATTAATGTCGCACTAGAGTGATACGACAAATCCTGTAAGCATTGTTACTTTATATTTTGTTATTTTAGAAAACTCTGCAATGAATGCACTATTCTACCCGAGATTTTTTTTTTAAAAAAACTTTGCCATACAATTTCTGAATATCTGAATATTTTTGATGTTTAGATGTATTATATTATTTTTACTATATTCTAATTATTTTTTAGAAGAAAAAAAAAAAACATTTACATAGTTTCCACACTTGTATTATTCATTCTATAAGATTTAAAAGGAGTGTTAATGATGATCAAGTTAATACATTTTATGAATCGAAAATAAATTTAACAATCGAAGTCAGACTACATTATTTAAGGTTATAACTTTTTTTGTACTTATTAATATTTTTAACATCTTTCTGAAAAACTTATATGAATATCACTAGTTCATGAAGTCTTTTACGTATATGACGATGTGAATTCTTTCTTTTCGTAATTTTTCTTAGCACTTGAAGTAACCATCCAAAAAACTGGATTTAATATGAAAACTTCAAACTCTAGAATTTGTGTCGAATAATAAATATATTTTTTACAATGTTAATACAGCTAACTATCAAGTTAGATTTCTTCTCCCTAGCAATACTTTTTGTGTGAACCCTGAGCAAAGAAACCCTTTGAAGTCCCTGTTTATTCAATTCATTGCTTTGTACAATGCATATTTTTACAGAGAATTTTACCTTAAATTCTATCAACAATTTTCTAACTTTTTCAATATTTTTCAACCTTTTTCCAATACTTTTCTAACTTTTCCAACTTTTCCAACTTTTTTTCAATATTTTTCAACTTTGTTCCAATATTTTTCAACTTTCTTCCAATATTTTTCAGCTTACTTCCAATATTTTTTGAATTGTTTAACTAATAAAATGGGTTTTTTTTGTGAGTGTGTGTAAGAAAAGAACTAACAGATTATAAAACATAAAAAAAAAAAAGAAATTTATTGAGGAACAGAAGTTACACTTAATATTCTATCCATGACAAAGGTTTTGCGTACAATGTTTTTGTTTTAAGATATTTTTTCCTAACATAACTCGACGGAAAGTTTTTTCTTTTTAAAAATTCGTTAAATGATTCAAACCCAAAAGGTTTTATTTTTCTGTCTCTCACTAAGTGATTAACTAAGTTTATAACATTAGTACAGGGGTCGCCAAACTTTTTTGATCATCGCCCCCTATATAATTTTTTGAAATCTCCATAGACCCCCACAAAGGTAATTTTCAGGTAATTAAAATAAAACTATATATTTGTCTAAATATTTAATAAATCAGAAACAGTAAGTAAAGTAGCTACATATTTCTTACTTCTTAATGAGATGAGTGTGCCTGGTGTTTCTTGGCAAGGTTCGCTATATTGGGTTCGAAATTAGTCAATTTTAACCGTAAATCCCCTCGAAGCTCCACATTTAATTTATTTCTGTTTTTAGTTAAAATTGAATCAACGTGACTGAAACCGGCTTCAACCATATACGAACTTGGAAACGCCAGCATAAATGGCTGAGCCATTTCGTAAAGTTTCACATATTTTTGCTTTATATTTATATTAGTCCAAAATTTATGTATTGTCAAATTTTTAATAAGAGTTTTTGCTTCAAGATCGGACAATAGTTCAGCAAGCTCATCGAAGATCTAAATAAATTTAATTTTACTTGGAAGCCTAACTGTATTGTCCGAGCTTGGATAATTATTACATCTTTTCCTTGCAGTTTTGTTTGAACGTCATTAAATTTTCCAAATAAGTCTGTTAAATAAAAAATATGGTTCTTATTGTTTTGGAGTTCATTGCTTAGAACAGGATTTATTTCGTTCAGAAATTCTGTCGTGGAGTCAAATAAATTGACGAGCCGTTGCAAGCATACACCTCTAGACAACTATCTAACCTCGGTGTGCAGAAGTAATTGGTTAAATAACTCATTGTTTTCCTCACAAAGTTTGGCAAATAATCTTGATTTAAGAGGCTAAGCTTTAATTTGATTAATAGATTTAATACAAAACTGTAAAGCTTCATGTAACTCTGAACTCAGATATTTTGCTACTAAGTTGTGTCTATGCAACACACAATGAATAGTACGAATACCGGGCACTTTTTCTTTGAGACATGTAGCAAAACCTCGGTAACGCCCTACCATAGAAGGTGCGCCATCTGTGGCCACTGCTATTATATTTTCAAGCGGAATGTCATATTTATTTAAATATTCTTGTAAACATCTGAAAATTGTCACTCCCTTCCCATCGGTTTCAAGATATTTAGCAAATAAAAATTCATCAATGACTTCTCCTTTAATTTTACTGAAATATCTAACATACGCCATAAGAATAGCAGAAACGCCAAAAACAGATTCATCAAGTTGTATAGAGAACTTGCAATTTTTTAGCTCCGAAACTACTGTGTTTTCTATTTCTTCGGCCATTTCGTCAATACGCCGTTTTACAGAATTTTCATTTAATGGCAAAGTCTTTAAAACATTAGTAGAGTCTTTTTTCATTACATTCTCAATGACGTCTTTAATTACAGGTACTACAATTTCTTCTGCGATTGTGTGGGGTTTTCCCCTCTTTGCTATATTAAGCGAAATCTTGTACGAAGCAATTAATCCTCCTTCATTTTCAATTTCAGTAGACTGTTTCATAAAACTTTTTAGAGTTGGTCGACATGTGAATTTTTCTTTGAGTTTTTTGAAAAATTCTAATTCTTCATTTTTTTTTTTATCTGAATGAAGCCTTTCAAGATGATCTTTCATTTTTGACGGTTTCATGTATTCATTTCCAAAAGTTTTTTCGCATATAAGACACATAGGAATAGTTTCATTTGTCGGTGAACAAATAAATCCAAATTTCAAGTAATCCAATGAATAATACCGACATTTCTTTTTAGATACTGAAGCTGTCATTTTTAAATTAGGGTTCTGTAAATAAGTTAAAATTAATTTGGTATATTATACTAATCCACATTATTAAAGCTTACCTTTTCACAAGTAACAATAATTAAAATTGATATCAAAACTAAACGAATAGTTTTATAGAAACAATAACTAATTATCCAATGGTAGATATAATAGTAGTAATAATGACACTACAAGCATTTAATACTGTTCACAGTTCACAAAAATAGCTGAAAATGCATATATTTGCGTTTGTAGCATCCAGAGTAGAATTGGACAAGCGCACATATGCATCTGACTCATATGCAAGGCTCATATGGTTTGCGATGGAGACAAAGGGCGAACGAACGACACGATGCGTAACTGCCGTAAAAAAAGAAAAAAAAAACTAAAAGAACTAAAACCACAAACATAAGAAAAAAGAAAACGGAGCACTGAAGATTCCCTTCGCGCTTATACTAAGCTCCTAATTGGTTGATGGGTTCGCCAGCAAAAGACACGGATAAGCCTCAATCGCTCTTCTGGGTACATACTATGAGTCGTGCAAATTACAAACTGGTCACAAAATCAAGTTGTGACGTCACGGTATACATACGAAAACACATAAGGAAAAAAGGGGTAGATTCTTTTCTGATTTATTATTTTATTTTCTATAAAGAATATAATATTAAGTCAATTATAAAAATATTTTAAATTTTTACGTAGTTAGATATGTGTGATTTGCGTATTAAGAACTGTTTTTCCTTCGAATCCCAATAGACCCCCATTCAACCCCTTGGGTCAGATAGACCCCCTACTGTTGTTAAATAGACCCCTAGGGGTCTATATAGACCACTTTGGCGACCCCTGCATTAGTATTTCGTATAATTTTCCCATCTATCATTAGCTCTTTATCAGGTGTCCAATACATTTCTTCCCGATGCTTTTGAATAAAATTAATGATTTCTTTAATAACGTTTTTATATTTCTTTAGAGTTGTTTTTTCTATTTCATTTTCAATAAAGAATACATTTTTATAGTTTTAAAACTGCTTATTATCTCAATAAGTTTTAAATATCAAGTCTATAAAATGGATTGCCTTTCTCTTAATTTCTAACATACAAAATAAATAATACAACTTTCCTTTTGTAGAACAATATGCTAACAGAAAACTTAATTTAATCATATATTTTTAAAAAGCATTATACAAGAAGCATTGAAATAAGCAATAATATTCAACAAATATTAAATACAGTCAAAAAATGCATACATAAAATGAAAAGGAAAAATATACATTGAAACATGAAAGGTCATACATACAGAAATCAATATCTATAAAAAAATACTGTATAAATAAATTCTCATTTATATAAAATATTAGCTCTCATTTATATGACAGTTACCTAAAGCTAAAGTTGAAATACCATCTTCAAGAATATACCTTTTAACATCGAAGGGGCAAAGTGAATTTTTTTTTACTTTTTATAGTATGTATTTGATGTATAGAACTATTAATGGATTTGAACTCTTCACGACTTCTATATCTATTTAAGAGACGACTTTAATAGTCTTCATGAGAATTTTTTTTTTTTTTAAATAGATCTGTGTACCCCTTTTGCTGCATTTTTTTTTTCTAAAGTTAATGTTTTTATGCTATACATTTTTGCTTTGAGACCTACGAATTCTGTTGCTACCATCACATTTAACTCATCTTTCATTTTTCCGAGAAATTTATTATTTAAGGGATTATAAAGAAAATGATTTGGAGGATAGCTAGCTGTGTCAAATTCAATGGAATTACGAAACATATCTTTATATATATCTGAAGTTGAAATAATATAACTCAGAGAATCTGTATCTGTAAATAATAATTTGGCACGATTTGCATACATCCTTTTGATATAATTGTAATGAAAATTATACATTAAAATTTTGGAAATGTCTAAAATTGAAAAACCAACATATATGGGTCTGTTCAATAAAAGAGAAGTAAGTTTTCTTTGAATAGATACAAGGTCGTTATTAATTATTTTATAAGCATGAAATACTGGAGATGCTATCAATTTCTTAGCTCTTTTTTCACTATTCACTAAATCAATCTTAACTCTATTACGTAAATTTTCCATTGTTTTACCAAACACTGCATTGTTTAAAAGTTTAAAGAGATCTTTTTCAAAATTGTTATTTGCTTGTTTTCTATGTTCAGTATTAAAATCAATATAATTTTTTAACCAAGAACTTTGTTTGAATTTTAGAATTTTATGTATTTTTTTAACTGATAATCGCCTTTTTCCAACGAAAAGAGGCGTGTGTATGTCACCTGTGCTCTGGCAATCACTTGCCAAACGCATCGAGCAAATCGATGTACCCTCCTCACCTGATCGGTCTCTCATTGTAAAAGACGCGTTGGTGATTTCAGCAGCTCTCATCCAAAATGTTCCGCATATTACCTGCCAGCGTTATTTTAACCAAAAGGACTATTCTAAGAAGTTTGTCCCAGGAACTTGTGTTCTGAACGAAAATAACTGGCGTGAATTAGTACGAATCCACAAGAAAATTACGGAAAGTGCCATGTCGATTGTATTCGATTGTTTGCTTCGAAATTTGTTGCTGCGCGAAGCTTCGAAAATTACACCTTGTGCTGTGGTGAATATGGACTTTTCAGAAGTTGAATCGATTTTAACAACTTCATTGATTGAACTTCTGTGTGACTATCTGGGAAACTCTATCGCCGATGTGTTCGAATGTTACGGATGTGTCCAGGAATATGCTAATCAACTTGGACATGATTGCATTACGATGAATCATGACAGTCGTTTACAGATGTATGGCGAACTTGCTCTTTTTTCCTTAAACTTCGAACAATTGGCTACAGATTTTTTACAGAAAAATTCCCAATTGTCAAATTATGTAAGTAAATATTTCTTAGAAAAACTAAATATGTCTGTTATGATTAAAAATACAAAACAAATGTATATTGCTTCTGATCAAAGTCTTTAAAATAAATATGCTTGTTTTACTTAAGATTTTTGCACGTTTTATTATTCAACTTTATATCTAATTTATATGTAGCATAATTTAGAGTTACAATATAATATTTCAAAATTTGTCTTTTTAAAACTTTAGTAAATCACATTAATTTTTTTTCATTAAAAAAGTAATATTTTTAACATTAGAAAATAAAATTTTAAAATAACATTTTTTCTATGAATAAGTATAACTTTTTCAATGCGGAAAATAAAATACTAAACAATTTTAATGATAGAAAGAAAAAAAAAATTAAACATTACTTTTAAGATAAAATGTTAAACAATTTTAATATTATAAAAATAAATTTTCAAAAACAGAATATTTTTTTCCTTAATGTTAGAAAAATAAAAATTAATATAATCTTTAAAATAAAATGTTTAAACAATTTTTATGTTAGAAAATAAATTTTTAAAAACAGAATATTTTTTCTCAATGTTAGAAAAATAAAAATATTAACATAACTTTTTTAAAATAAAATATTAAACAATTTTAATGGTAGAAAAAATAATTTTTTTTCTTAAAGTTAGAAAAAAAAAAATAAATAAAAACATAACTTTTAAAATAAAATGTTAAACAGTTTTAATGTTAGAAAAAATAAATTTTCATAAACAGAATATTTTTTTTCTTAATGTTAGAAAAATAAAAATATACATTTAACCTAACAATTTTAATACTAGAATGTAAGAAATTAAACTTAACGTCTTTTTTATAAGTAAATAAATTTTTATATCATACTATTTTTAAGTAGAAAAAACATTTTTAATATTATAGAAAATTGTAAACATAACATGTTTCATGTTAGAAAAAAAAAAATATTTTAAATATAATTTTTTGAAAAAGCGATAAATACCAAAAAAAAAGTTTTCAAAAATATATTTCAGACAAATTCAAGAATAAATTATATTTACTTAACAACTTAAAAAAAAACCCCATCTATAATTTTATAACCATACGATAGTGTTCTTCGAATAGAGCAGAAACCATTTTTACGTACAAGCCAAAAGTACATTACTTACTCGTTTGATAGTACTGATAGAGTACTTTTCCTTTTAAGAAGAATATGTTAATTTTATCAAAAGAGATTGTAGAAACATGAATTGTTGTCTTTTAAAATTATGTGTATTGGTTAAATAACGATTTTTCTCTAATTAAATCCTAAGAAATAAATGTTTGGAAAAAAAATGCAATTAGTATTATTCAACGAAAAATTAATCATCATATTTTGTTACACATAGTTAAAATATTACATTGTAAGTTATTTATTTGATTTATCTAATGTATATTTCAAAATTTTCTGCTTGCATACATAATGGTATTAAATGCATAAGAATAGAAATCGTATGTTTTCTCCCCTATCAATATCATTCTTTTTAAGAATATTGGACAGCATTCCTAGAAAATAGATCAAAGTTCCTCACGTTTTCTCATATCTCCTCCAACGTTCACCCATAATAAGAATTTTTAATTCAACATGTCTTCAGAATCCAAAGATTAGATAACATGTGTCGTCATGGTAGTAGGTAAAAACTCAACATTTCTCATATTACTAAATTATTCTTTAAATAAAACTAAAAACAATTAAGTAAATGAATAAAAATAATAATAATAAGTACATAGTAAAAAAAGTATCTATATAAAGCCTATGTAATATATCTAAACAGTAAAATATTAAGAAAATGTAAGACAAAGTACCAAAAGCATATAGAAAATAGTACAATCATTACAGTGTTTTGTAAAATGTTGAAAGATAAAGAAATTATGTTCAGGCAAAGTTAGCACCTATTTTCGAAACATTTTGAGTTAAAGATAGTTGAAAAATAATCATTACGTTACCATACATTTTACGCGAAAAATAGCTAATATTTACCATTATTG
The DNA here is from genome assembly GCA_019974015.1 of Nephila pilipes. Classification (NCBI taxonomy): domain Eukaryota; kingdom Metazoa; phylum Arthropoda; class Arachnida; order Araneae; family Nephilidae; genus Nephila; species Nephila pilipes. Next base: position 30,577 of record BMAW01034740.1, on the reverse strand, counting down.
TTCAAAGTTTCAATCAATTTTTTTTTCTATACATTAGTAAAAATGTAGGTAGAAATTTTGGAAAAATGCTGAGTATAAGCTTGTTGGTTTCAAAAAATGTAGTCAAATTCAATGAGTAAGAATATGACTTAAAATTATTTTCCTATTCATGTAAAAATTATTTAGAAATTCTAACTTGATATTCAAAATCAGCAGTATTATAGTAATTTTTTATCAACTAATTGCTTATCAATGTAATTGTTTTATAATTTAAGATGTTCTAAATTAAGCAAAACAAACTAATGTATTCAGAATATATTAATCCAATTAATGCGCTTAATTAAACTAAGTAATATCCGATCCCACTACTTTGCGTGTAAGAACAGGAACCTAGTATTATTTTTTTTTCTCCAATTTATTCAGATTGTATTAGCTACATTTATTTTAAGTTGTGTAAAATCCTTTAATTTATCTTGAATATAAACACAACTAGCTTGTTCATATGTAGATAACATTCCAGTAAGATTAAAATAACTCGGTCCAAACTTAAGGCAAAATTCTCTGTAAAAATATGCATTGTACAAACCCATTTTATTAGTTAAACAATTCAAAAAATATTGGAAGAAAGCTGAAAAATATTGGAAGAAAGTTGAAAAATATTGGAACAAAGTTGAAAAATATTGAAAAAAAGTTGAAAAATGTTGGAAAAGTTAGAAAAGTATTGGAAAAAGGTTGAAAAATATTGAAAAAGTTAGAAAATTGTTGATAGAATTTAAGGTAAAATTCTCTGTAAAAATATGCATTGTACAAAGCAATGAATTGAATAAACAGGGACTTCAAAGGGTTTCTTTGCTCAGGATTCACACAAAAAGTATTGCTAGAAAAAAAAATCTATCTTGATAGTTAGCTGTATTAACATTATAAAAAAAAAAAAAAACAAATTTATTATTCGACACAAATACTGGAGTTTTTTGGTGTTTTCATATTAAATCCAATTTTTGGGTGGTTAGTTCAAGTGCTAAGAAAAATTACGAAAAGAATTCATATCGTCATATACGTAAAAGACAGCATGAACTGGTGATTTTCATATAAGATTTTCAGAAGGATGTTAAAATTTTTAATAAGTACAAAAAAAAATGATAACATTAAATTATATAGTCTGACTTCGATTGTTAAATTTATTTTCGATTCAGAAAATGTATTAACTTGCTCATCATTAACGCTCCTTTTAAGTCTTATAGAATGAATAATACAAGTGTGGAAACTATGTAAAAGTTTTTTTTCTAAAAAAATAATAATAATATAATACATCAAAAATAATATAATACATCTAAACAGCAAAACTATTCAGATATTCAGAAATTGTATGGCAAAGTTTAAAAAAAACATCTCGGGTAGAATAGTGCATTCATTGCAGAGTTTTCTAAAATAACAAAATATAAAGTAACAATGCTTACATAAGAAGGTGAAAGTTTACAGTGAATTCCAATATCTTTGTGTTAAAAGCAGCTTTTTTTAGTTGTAAAAATAATAATAATTTCGGTACCATACATTTTGTGCGAAAAATAGTTAATATTTATCGTTATTGTTCGAAGCTTGAATCAATTTTTCTGTTCATCAGAAAATTTATAAAGTAATGTTTCGAATAAGATTAGTACAACATATTTATTGTTAGTTTCATATAATATAATCAAAACTCATTGGTTACAAAAAGAAAAAGTCTTAAATTTATTTTACCTATCCATATAAAAATTCGTTTAGAAAAGAATTGTTTGTAGTTATTCTAACTTAATGATTTTTCAAATATTAACAGTATATTTTCAATGACCTTACTATTTTATCAGAACTTTCCAAACATTTTAGTTAACATAAAAGTCCAAAAAATTCTTCTACCGTGATTAAGTAAATCTACCCCTTCTCTCAGTGATTAAATATTTTACCAGAACATTCTCACAGTTAAACCAACATAACCCTTGCAAATCCCGATTCCACAAATCAGTAAACTTTCTTTGTATACAGTGATAAGGTATTTCACCAGAACGATCCCACAGTAAAAATCAACATAACCCTCAGAAATGAAATCCTTCTTTAATAATATACACTAGATATACACAGGCTATCGGCACCGCATTTAATGGTACGCAGATGTTTCCTAGAATTTCGAAGCAAATACAATCAAGAAAATGAGATAAGAAACGTAGAAACTCTAAATTAAAATGTTTTCAAATATCAACAGTATATTTTCGTTAAACTTACTGGTAATTATTTCATAATTTAAGGTATTTTTTTTTTATTTAATTCGATCTAAATTTATTCAGTTAATTCATTTAACTAAAACGAAATATTAAAAAAAGAATGCATATAAAAATTAACTTGTTGAATGCTAAACAAGTTTGTTAGAAGTGAGTTTTAGAAAAAGCTAAATATGTGTGCCTTAAAAGAAAGATAATTCAAAAAGTAATCATTAAATAATTATTACAGTAAAAAAATTGTAGTAAAGTCATTTAAACATTGAATATCTTACATTAAATAAGATTTTGTTAGTATTCCAAGAATTCTATTCATTGGATAAAAAAAAATTAAATTCTGTTCCTGTTTATATAAAAGTTTGTTGCTTATAGTATATCCGTTAGAATTTTCGTAGAATGTTTATTAATAATGTTTGAGCAAGAAGGTAAAATTCAAAAACGCGGTGTTTTAAAAAGAGTTTTCTTTTCAATTGTAAAAATAATATTCATTTCGTTAGGATACATTGTACGCACGTATAAAAGTTTTTAAACTTCATCTAGTTAATATTTAATCAAGTATAAATAATTTTATGAACATTCAAGTGCTTGTATACATGCAAAATAAATATGATCGTAAAACAGAATAAGAAAAAAAAAAAATAAAAAAATTCATTCAGTTTATTCAAACGAAAAAAAAAAGTGGATAAAATAATAATATCCAATTCATCAAACTTATGCGAAGAAATCAAAAAAAAAAAAAAATATCTTCCAATTAATTCAGATTAAAATATATTCATTCAAACGAAAAAAAATGTACTAAGCAAATATCCGATCCAACTTCGCGCGCAAAAAGAGAATCATTTATTCAAAATACATTTCTTCTAATTCGTGTAAAAAATCTTTTAATTTATCTTCAGTAAAAATACTTTTAATTTATCTTCAGTAAAAATACTTTTAATTTATCGATTAAAAAAATACTTTTAATTAATTTATTCCAATTACATTCATTTACCTAGAATAGCACTTGTATACCAACACAACGAGCTTATCGCTCCGTAAATAACAATACCAAAGATAAAGGGGTGGGGCCCCTTATCAATACAGTAGGTACACATAATAACCTTATCAGTATATCCAGCCCAACGCATAAAGGGGGGGGAGTATGACGTCACTTCCGTCCCGCGTAGACCGGCGCTTACTATGGGAGCATGCATTTACACAAAATATATGAAAGCTCTCACCTGATACGATCCTGTCGACTGCGCCAGTAAAAATGTAATCCAATTCCATCGAGTGTTTGTAAGGCGTTGAGAGTGGTTGTGACACAAATAAGTCATTCAGACCTTTTTTTCTTTTTAACTGCAAAATTTTAATTTAGACATTAATGCAGCACGAAACACAACATTTAAGATAATACTACACATCTATAGAATTGTCAGACATGGTTAGTTCGTTCGCCATTGTTCTCCTGTTTCTTGCTTTTCCTCACTCGACTCCTCTAGCGTTCCGTTCTTGCCCTCTCTTCAAGTTGAGTTGTTCTTCGAACTCGCCTCGCGTTCTTCCTGCTATGCTCGTCAAGTTGAGTTGTTCTTCGAACTCGCCTCGCGTTCTTCCTGCTATGCTCGTCAAGTTGAGTTGTTCGTCAATTCCGAATCAAGTTGAGCCGTTATTTTTTTCACTAATCTTTACTCAAAGCAAGGGCTATTTTCGACGTATCTCGTAATTTTGCACATCGCTGAAGTGAAGAAGACAACATATAAGCTGGAACCTCCTTCTACAAACATGCACTCTACACCAACGGAGAAATCTAGACTTCGGTAAAGATTTAACGCCGTCCTCCCGTTACATGGAAAATCTTTTCTAGCACCAATACCTGAATCTAGCACCAATATCTCGACGAAAACAATGCCCATCCCGAGTCCAAGACCAAGAATATTACACTACCTAGGCAACACGTACATTTTATAGAAGCATAACAAAATTCGGTGCCATATAAACAAATAATTTTCTACAAAAGTCTACTTAAGTGGAACGTATCTCAAAAATAATTCAAAATAAAAACCAACGTTTATATATGGTAGCAATTTTTTTTTTTAAATATTACTTAAAACTTGTCGCAAATGTCTAAATAATGCATTGTTGGGAGAGTAAGAACGATTCCCTCGAATCTCATTTTAATCCTTTTGAGAGGGACGACAGATTCAATTATCTTATTCTACTAGAATAATAAAACTACAATAATATAATTTTTGTAGAAAGTTAAGATATTTTTGCGTATCAGAAAATTTCTAAGCATTGATTTATAAAATAAATTTAGGTTGTCTCCTTTCAGAATTTTCCTCTCACATTTAATGTCTAGAAACAATCTTAAAAATGAAAATTTAAAAAGGTAAATAAAGAAATCTATCAGAAAGGGCAAAAAATTTTCCAGGAAAGGCACTGCCCGACCCGGTCCTCCTCTGGCTAAAAGGCCTGAGTGACACCTCTCTTAGTTGATCTAATGCTCTTAAGGTTTGGGATAGTAACTTACAGAGAAGAAAATTAACTTTGAAACAATCATTTAGGGAAAGAAAAAATAACAGTGATTAAACTCGTCCCTTTCCAAGTGATTTGATGTCTTCATAAAGAAATACCTAATATCTATCACAAAATGCTCAGTAATAAGTACAGGGCAAAATACATAAAATTTAAATTGCCAAACTTGAAATTTGTTTAACACTAATACAACTGCTTGTAGAAATAGACCGAAATTAAAAAACAGAATCATTTTAATGTTCATTGAAGAATGAGTGATTTTTCTAATAATTTATTTGTGGTTTATTATACCCCCCCCACCAAAAAAAAAAAAAAATAACAAACAATCTACTATTAGGCAAATAAGTCAAAAAAGAACAAACAAAATTTGTTTTTCCTTCGGCAAATAAGAAATTATATAAACAGACTGAACAACACTGTTTATTAACATCATTAAAATAAAATTTTAAAATGTGAACGCCTTTCAATGAAAACTTATGATTAAAAACTAAAGGAAATCTTGATCTATTTGTGTGAAAAGTCAAAACTTTCCTTTTTCTTTTTTTTTTCTTTCTTTTTAATAATTATGTAATGAATTAAGAATTTCATAAAAGGATTTTGATGCTGAAACAGATTTGAAAGGTTTATAAAAATCAATTATGAAATAGTTTCAATATTGTATTTTCTATTCTAAAAGAAAAAAAATTAAAATTCAGTTAAAACTGATCAGAGAGAGAATTTTGAATTTTAAATTAACTGGAAATGTATCATGAGAGATTAAAAAAATTCGTTCAAACCAATAAGTGGCAACTGTTTTGGAACAATTGATATAATCCATATAACAAATTTATAAGCCAGCATAAAAAAAATAATTTAAGATTCGGTCCAAAACTTATTTTCCCTTATCTTTCCTGACCATTCAGATATAATTTCTCTTACGTAATTATTGCACCTCATAATTATGAATTAGAAACATATTTTTTCAAATATAAGAATTGCTAACTGAACAAAATAATAATAATGATGATGCATGAAATCAAACTTTGAGTGCAGATTAATGTTTAAAATAGTTTGAAAAGGCGAAAGAATGTAGCGAAAAGATGATTTCGAAAAAAATAACAAACGATTGATGAATAAAAAATTTTAGGAAGTGGGGGAAACTCCAACATTGGATTATTTTTTTTAAAAGCATTTGAAAGTAATCATTGTGAATAGTGAATGAAGAAAAACATAATTAAAAGGTGCGCCAATAAGACATGAGAAACAATCTTTTGGAGAGAACAACTAATCATCTCTCTTCCAACCACATCCTCTTTGTATGGTTGCCACACTCATCAGGTTCTGAGGAATGATTTGATGGCTTTCGACTGGTGGACTCCACACTCAGATTAAGGGCTGCCAGAAAGGTTTTTGATTAAAAGACTGATTTACCAGCCCACTGATGTTACAAAATCAAAAATGAGAGTTTCATTTCTCTCTTGTGAGAATGAAAGGTTAATTTATAAAAAATATATCTATCATTTTCCCAAGTATTCTTAATTATAACAAAATGTACGATGTAATAACAGAAAAATGAAATAATTACTTCGTAGTACGCAATTTGCGGTACTTGTCTATTAAAGCGGCGCCCGTCAAATTAAGAATAGGCCAATATCGCCAAGTTAATTAAAAGCACCTAGTAAGCGGAGCGCGAAATTTAAATGTAAGAAAACAAATAACACACCAATGATATAAAACTTTTTTAAATAATATTTTTATTTAATAATCTTTTATGTGTTTATTGATAAATTTCATCCCAATAAGTACTATAAAAATATAGATGATTCATATTAATATTTACTTAACTAATAGAACATCAATCTACATAAAAGGCCATATTTCCGAAATAGCGTTCACTATTTTACAGAAAGCATTATTTTCCCTACATATTTCCTTCACATAAATTCTGCCAGATACGATTCTAGATAATGCCGAGCCGCGCTGTTTCTTGTTACGCCACTTTGCGGAACCCCACATTCGTTCAACATTTTGCGTGTGAACTCCCGTTGACGGATCTACAAAATTGTACTTATGGTTCACCGTGAAATGTGTAAGACCAGCATCCATTTCGCTGTTTGGTAAATTAAAAATTGTTAACGACATTGTCAAAGTCAACAAAATAGGTATTTAAAAAAAATGCGAAATCGGTAACGTTAACAGGAAAGCGATATTTTACTAAAATGATAAAGTGTTGTTTCTTTAGGACTTCAACGTTAGGAGTTTGCAACCAAACTTATGGATAAATCTTACTGCTTGGCGATTTTCCGTCTACATCCGAAATCGAATTTGGCGGGTGCCGCTGTAATGAACAAGTACCGAATTTGCTACTAGGGTCATCAAATTGACTTTGTACGAAATTCGCCTTAATATGGGACGGCCTTTCTCTGAGCGTGGGTGCCGTTCTTAGAACCAAATGATATATATATATATATGAAATAACACAGTTCATTCACATGCTTTTCTACACGGATTTTTTGGTCTTGCACAAATCCCCCCTCCCAATTTTTTTTGTACCTCTAATGTTGACAGTGTTGTCAGAAGATAGTCGGTTTTAGCCTACAGATGTGTAAATGACTTAGTCTAATTCAAGACGTATTTACTTTGCATTCTGGAAATACGGGTAATCCCTGAATTTTATAATCACGATTTCTTTATTTCGTTGTACTTCGACTTGAATACAGTATTTCGGTTTCCAACTAAACTGGAAATCCATCACGTCAGTGTTTAGACAAAATTCATTCGCTTAATTTAAGAAACTAATTGTTTTAACATGTTATTAACTTGAAATAAATCCTTAAAATTACAATTTCTGTCATGCATGATATTTTTTTTACAAATTTCTATGCATTTTTTTCATTTCGATAATTCAAGTAGACTTTTGCGAAGTTGAAGGTGAAATTTAGCTATTGAGCTCTGATTTAATCCTCGAGGGCTTGATATTCGCTCTACAAGTTTGTAAACAACATTTTTTTACTCATGATTCTGACAAGAAGCATTAAAATTTCAAGGTTATCTTAAGTTTTGTGTAGAAGGATATCAAAAATGATATTAGCAACATGAGAACCCCCCCCCCCCCCCCGAAAAAAAAACTGCCGCTGATAAGAGACTTTGTGAAAAAAAAATAACCCAACAGAGGCCGTTAATAACGAATGAAATTCTTCATTTGAATCAAAGTCGACAGTTGTGCTAGACATCTCTGACACATCATCATAGCATTTTTGATTCAGTTAGAAGTAAACGTGAACGTTTGTTATGAAGTAACGATGAATACTTGTTAGAAATTTTATTCCTAATTTCGGTTTGAATTTTTATATGTTGTAGGTACCTATAAACAGAGTTTTCACTGTACACTAAATTAAAAAAAATTTGCAACTAAAATGAATTGTTTTTTTGTTTTATAAATATGTGATATGGATTTTTCGTACGGAGTTTTTTCATCTTACACGATTCTTAAAGACGTGGAACATATCCCCAAATTTACCATACGTAGTTTGTATTTGCTTACTGATTTGTTTTGCATTGTTTTCGACGGAACTTATCTACCGAGTAAAAAAAAAGGAGTTGGATGTAAAAAAATATATCTCATTTCCTAAAAACATTAGCGACGTTGACTTTGCTCAGCAATCTGAAATATTTTTAAAATTTTAAGGTTCCTAACATATATTCTCGTAATTTGATTTGATTGCACTCATGAACAGATAGACATATATCACTTGGTGAGAGAAATTTTTTTAAAAAAGCTTTTCAATTTCTTTATTTGTTACACATTAGAAGAAATGTTTCATATTATTTGCGGAAGCGTTTCGCAAGATTCTTTTTTTTTTTTTTTTTTTTTATTCTTGTGAAGATCCATATTTATTCGCTCCAAGTCTCCCGGAATACGGATTTGTGGATTTAATTCAGGTTAATTACAAGCCGTCCCCCCCTTTTTTTAATAACAACAAAATAAAGTGGTCTACCAAAAGTTTTGAACTGAGATATGCGTGTCAGATACTTATCCCGTGCATTCATTATAATTTCGATCTTAATTAGGCGACGGCCTACAAACGCGAGCGTGCAGCCGACATAGCAGGGCTCACCGATGCTACAACTAAATGTAATTGATTACGAAAATATGAGCACGTTATTCAGTAATGTTCTATTAAGAATAACATACGGTATATACTTTGCATACTTTTGAATACTTTTTTTTACATACTTGATATTATATATATTATTTTAATGAATTGGTTAACTTAGAAAATGTCAAAAAAGACAAGTTTTTTTTTTTTTTTTTTTTTTTTTTTTTTTATAATAAAGATACATTTTGCAAATCTTAGAGATTATGCGTCAACTCTTAAACAAGTTATCCTCATGGAATGTGATGAACTTAGAGATGACGCTTCCCAAGGATACCCTAGCAATCCTCATTTTCTATTCACCTTTTCAACGATTTTGCTTTAATTTATTCACACGTCTTAATCACATCTTCAGCCATCACTGGCTAATCTTGTTCGCCGTAGGGCCACATCTGACTTTTGCGCCCCATTAAAAACTATTACTCCTTCATACAAGTATTTTCATCAGTTACCCATTTCAGGCCGTAAGGCCACATCTAGATTTTGAGCCATTAAATTCCATGATCGCGTTTCGCAGAAAAGCTATATATATCGTTTCGGTTGTATTCTACATTGTTTCCCGCGTTCCTTAATATTTAAAATTGATTCTTATAAATGGATATTTCGTTCAATACAATAGATTTGGTACAATATACAGCCAGATTTGGCTTTGCATCACAAACCTCAAACTTTCACTCATTTTATATCAATTGTAATAGAAATTGGTTACGTAATTTTTCCTGTAAACTTTTACTGTTTAAAATATTAAATAATTAAATCAAGAACTTGGTTCTTCTTAATTTCTTGATAATATAACTTAACTCCAAGTTAAACTGCTGTCTATAACTATCTTTATCAACAGATCCAGTTGAACATTTTTTTAAATTTAAATATATCTAACTTACCTTGATCTAGTTTAGAATGTTTTCTTCTGGGATAGGCACAGCATAGTCTGATTTGGCCCTTGTGCCACTAAACTCGGAATTCACTTTGCTTCCCTTTTTAAATTTTCGCTTGCTTTCTTTAATAAAAAAATCGTTTTACAAGCCTCTGTAATTATCATGTTGAATATTTTTGAGCACAATTAATGTATTTAGACTCCCCCCCCCGCGCGCAATACTAGGCTTTCTATAACGTAACTCTCAAGGACATCAACCGTTTAAGAAAGTACAGATATTGCGACACTGCGATACCAAAGTGATATTTTTCTTCCTATGGGGTTTTTAGTCTTCGATAAACACAGATTAAATGCCCTGTGATTCCTTATTAAACCTGCTGTATTTTCGAACCTCCTCCTTCCCGTGGCGAGGTGCGGAAGTCAGGAAGGAGAGTGCTTGCTCAGGTGTATTTTCGTCCCTTGAACGAAGTTCAAAACTACGGGGTCCTTCACCAATCGCTCTTGTGTAAAGAATAGTTTACTCATATTTATGTTTAAAAGAAATTTGAGATATTAACTTGTGTATTTTAATGAAAAAAAACTTGGGGAAAAAAACTAGATTTTTTTTAAAATCTAAATTTAATATTTCAACTACTTATTTTTAACTGGGATTCTTAAATGACTACTCTGGATTATATAGTACTAGGTACACAATATTTTATATATTTCTTCTAAAATACAATGTATTTAGACGGTTATACAATGTGTTTTAGTTTTCTAAATATTGGCAATATTAAATGCAGTAATTTAATATAGTTAGATTTATTTTATTAAATTAACGCTATTGGATAAATTTTAAATCGACAACTTTTTCTGGTAACATTTTAGGTTATATTTTAAAGTCTTTCTAGAGTAAACTGAATATTTAATATATTAAATAAATGTGCATTAAAGTTAAGTTGGGAACCTTCAAAATTTATAATGTCAAAAATTACTTGAAAGGAAATATGTAATCTAGTTAAAATATTTTTATTTTTGTAGATCGACATGAATTCAAAGACTACAGTTGATACTAAGACACCTTCTTTATTCGGAAGAGCTTCCTATGTACCGAGTGATCCAATTGTGTCTCCTCCTTTTCTTCCCGATAGAAGATGGGCTTTCAATTCGGTGTTGAACCTAAACTATGGAGCACCTGATTCTATTGAAAGAGCTGCTAGGGCACACAAAAATGCAGCAGGTATGCAATAAGACTGGTATTAATTAATTCAATTACTCTAATACTGGTAGTTAAATATTCTTCATTTTAAGAAAAGTATCTGTTGTAAAAATGTTTCTAGGATTTAGCATATTTTTATTTATTTGGTAGCTTATTAACCATTTATCTAGTTCTGACTACTTGAAATGGAATTTTACTAGAGTAATTCATCACACCAAGTAACTAATAAAACGTAAAGTTTCTTGTTTTTATTTGTAATAAGCTTATTTTTACACTGCGAAAAACGGGTATGCAAAATCGAGTAGAAAGTGCTCACTTTTGAATACTTCACATACTCAAAATGGCTCCGATCCCAACATATTCAAATTTGACATTCGCACATACTCATTTTTAGTAACAAGCACATACTCAGAATGGCAATTTCACGTACTCACTTTTGAATACGTCACATACTCAAAATAGTTCCGATGCCAACATACTCATATTTGAGACTCGCACATACTGATTTTTGAACGTACTCAAAATGGAAACTTCACATACTCATTTTTGAATATAATCTTGTATCAATAATGAGATTGGAATAGAAAAATGAGTGTCACGTATTTTATTTGTGAATCTGTTACTGCATCAAATATGAGAATCAAACAATCCAGTGAGTATGTTTTGAATTTATTTTCCGATACTGTGTTGTTGTATCGAAAATGAATTTTAAACAGAAATATATATATATATCAATTAAAATTTTCAGGGAAATAAATAAGCGCTCCTTTATTTGCAAGTATCATTTTCTTCATTTTATATATTATTTTACTCTTTATGAAGTTTTTGTTACAAAACTTCCGATTCAAAATTCATTCATTTACAGTGTGTAACAAAACTGTTACTTTTAGAAACAAAAAGGCAACTGTTATGTGATCATAAACTGTAATTTGAGCTTATACCTCAAATTTAAATGAATTCGAGTGGTTTAATAAATCTTAAATTAACGAAAATCGATTCGATTCAAGAGTTAAATTCTTTTCAAAACAAATGTGTAAGGAATCTGAGCTATTAGTTACAGAAGCAATTCATTCATTAAGAATTATATTTATGTTTTTAGAAGCAATATATAGTTTGTTTCCTATATGTGCAGAAAATGGAGTTTTATTTAAAGTTCAGTCACTTAATAATAAGTTATTAGAAATATCTTGAAACATTACGATGAATATTAGATTTTCCATTATAAAAAAATTAACATTTTTTTCATGTACATTGTTTACATGTGTAAAAAATGCTGTACATTACTGTGTACAGCATTTCCTCCCCCCCCCATCTAATATATATTTACTTTTGAATTAACATCATAACTAAACTAATACCTAAAATTAATGATTCGCTGTACATAAATATGATACGGTTTTATTTTTTCTATGAAAAATTTATTCTGAATATCATACACATAGATATTGGGTATTTAAAAACAAAACATTCACAATTTTGAAACAAGAATATTAAAAAAAAATTTATATTTTAATTCCTGCAGATGAAGGCATGTCGCTTTAAAAATCACTTATAAACACTGCTATCTAATCTATACTAGAGTCCAACTCCATCCCCATTCGTACAACATAGCTTATGTTTTAATGTAGCATACATTGAGGTATCATATGTAAAGGTAAACAGATTTTTTACTTTTTTCAAAACAATAACATTTTGTCAGGTTACTAACTACGAGTGAAAATGCTTTTCAAACAACACTGTTTCAAATAAATATACTATTTTTGCATTGTTATTATGTAGACAGTTCTTTAATTTTTCGAAAAAGAAGAAAGTCATCTACACAACCATATAATACAGCTATATTTTTGGAATATACTTAACCATTATAGTATAAACTATTACATGTAAGAATTTCTGCTTGGTCTGTGAAACCATCCATTCTATAAAGCAGTTCTTGATGCTTTGAATTATGAACTTTGACACACTTAGATCCCAAAACATATGTTAATCAAGGAATTTTAAAGTTTCTTTTTTTCCTAAACACGTGTTATTTTTAATTGGTGTTAATGGATTAAAATTTACTCGGACAGAGCTTGTCTCCTTATGACAATTGATACTTTTTATTATAAAAAAATATCAAAATTATAAGATTTTTTTTTTAGAAGTATCATATATATTTTCAATTAAAGCTTTTTTTACGTTACGTATTATACAATAACATAAATCAAATTTAAACAACATGGATCAGTTCATAATTAAAACCAAATATACATTATGCATTAGTTTGTAAATACATTTAATTTTTATACATAATGTCACATATTGTAAAAAAAATTTGGAATATAGAATAATAAAAAGTATTGAAACTGATTAACATGTTTCATTTTGCCAATTGATTATGTTCATTTTGTAATTTCTGTTATAAAAAAAAGTATTATAAATTTTACACCAAATTACTCTCTTAGAAAGGTTAATTGCATACAAATGTATTTTGTAAACCTGCCTATTTCAAGACTTGTAAGCCATTTTATTGGTTAGAAACCTTTAAAAGCGGAATTTTAAATTATGTGATTTTAGCACTTAGATATTCGTCATGATGTACATAAACGTTTTCAATTTTGTTTTGACCTATATTATGTTCTACTGCAACAGCCACTGCCCTAATGTTTTGGTGTTGCTTAAAATTGAGTTCATTTTTGATCGGAATGAATCAAATAGTATGACTTATTAGGTATCTAAGTAAATACGTAAAACTTGCAACACAATATTTTTTAAATAATGTGCCAAAATAAGGTGAATATTTATTACATTCAGCATATAATTAAATTTGTCATAAATCATACATAGCGAAAAATTAATAATTTTACCAACATATATGTCTACCCAAACAAACCTATGTGGTATGCGTTAACATCGCATTTCTCTATGAGCAAGCTGTTTACATCTTGTACATCAGTTTTATTTCAATTCATATATTCAATACAATTCTCACATTATTCAATTATTTACATTCGATAGGAAATAATCTGAGTATATTTTTATACATCTATAGACTTATTCTCGTTTAATTGTGTAGTTAAAATGTTGCTCAGTAAGCCTATTTAAACTTGCTTCTGGAGTTTGTTTGTACACTTCCGATATAAGCTTTAAATTATTTTCTGCCTTAAACAGATGTATTTTTGAGCTGCTAAAGACTATTCCAGTCTTTTGTTTTGATTTAGCTTATTTTGTATTTCAAATTATTTCATGTTTTAATATTGTTATTCATCATTAGATCATCGGTTGATTCTGTCATGTTAAAAATAAGGGCCTCAATATTTATTTTAGTATTGTAATTATTTTAAACCCTCTGAAAAATACATGTGAATACTTAAAGTGTAATTACGCTCTTCTGAATTATAGTATATTTTATATATAAACACTATATTTATCAGACTGATTGTTTAAAAAATAAAGCAGTATCGGATTAAACTATTTTCTCATTTAATCAGGATAAATAATTAAAGCTTTAACAGTTATATAACAATTTATGATTTAAACGGGTGCAATTTTGTAACTTGAAGGGTTTTTTAATGTGTTTTGCAAACAAAATTAATTTAATCATAAGTTGATCATAATGTTTCAAATCGGCTTCAACAGTATTTAAGAAAAACATATGTGAATATGTAAATTCTATATACAATTTCAAATTTAAAAATATATATTTAGCTAGCATTAAATTCTTTTTCTCAAAGTAATATTTATTAATCAAATACAATTTTTACTTATATGTTTTAATGTAAATGAAGAGAAATTTTTACTATTGTAAACAACAAGACACATACCTAAACTTATATTAGTGATAATCTGATTTTTAAAAATATGTATAAAATGTTAATTTTTAAAATTATATTTGAATAGGAATGATACAGTTGGGGATAAAAAACAGAATTTTGAGGAAATAGAAAATTTTACTTTCTATAAATCTTGAGTACTGTTTAAAAATCTGTAACGTTACCTTGTAGTGCAAATGTCATTCGTGTTTCTTCCAACCAACACCAGAACCGAGATGAATTACAAAGTAATTCATCTCGGCACAAGCATATTAACTTAAAGAAATGCATGAATAAAGTGGTTAAATTGTGTAAATAAAAATGCAAGTATCAACATATAAAAGGGCTAGATAATATGATTGACCCTGTACTAAGGTGAACATTTATAATTGTTTTTACAATTTATAATGAATTATACATATCTATAATATTTGTGTCCTGTATCGAATACAAAAGAGATTGTTTTATTTATTCAGTGTGCATAAAGGTTGGTGTTCATGAATAGAATAAAATCTGAAAATACTGCACCAAATATTTATTCAAAATTTTGCAATAATTTTGGGCCACATTATAAAAAGAAACCAAGATATGAAATGTCTGTGAATAAACCTTAATTATATAAAAATCAAATTTTGAATTACAACACAAACAAGTAGTAGTTTCTAATCCCAAGTCATAGGAGTGTAAATTGGATTACTTAAAAAATGTGAGACAATAGTGATGAAACACAAGACAATCACTTATAATATGAAAATAATTGCAATGCAAATTAAAGTAAGAAGTCACTAAGCTACGATTACGATGTAATATTATGAATACAGACAAAAAAAACACCTGTAAAGCACAAATAACTACTCACAGAAAATCATTTTCAAATCCTAAATCAAAAAATCATGATCAATAACAATTCAACAACATTTTTATATCTTAAATAAAAGAATCTTTCTGTAGTTGTGAGTGAGTAATTGGGAAAAAAATGTAAACAAACACAGACGCGAAAATGAGTATGCGTACATACTCATTTTATATTCATGTATTCTACCGCGTGTAGCGTGGTAAATACGAAATATAGTTCGAAATATTAACGCAAACCATATTTGTTTTTGAACCCCACTATGTAAAATACGTAGTCAGTATATAAAAGGATCTTTTACTGTCCTTATATCTGTAATAATTTTTTGAGAATGCTGATTTCCCATTTTTTTTTTGGTTTTGAATACTTGTAATGTTCACATTCGATAAAGGTATAAGCTCAAATCTGATACAAACATACTCATTTCAAAATGAGTACGTCTAGGTATTAATTTTTGAGTATTTCTTTTTTCTCCGTGTAAATGTATTGAACGTTAATTAATAATTTTTTTCCTAAAGATTATTAGTTTTTATAGATCTTAAGCTTAGTTTCTCCTGTAGCCTGCATTGGATTCTTAAAATATTAAGAAACTAAATTTTTCTTCAACTAAAAGATTAATTTTTATCCTTCATAATTGATGAATATTTATATAATAACGCTATTATAAGGTCTCATATATAACCAGTATCCTTAATGTTAGGACTCTTACAAATATAATCTCGGAAAATATGCTTTTTACTTCATATCAATGATATTTTTACGAGACTAAAATATTATTATTTATTTAATGTTGTATAAATTTACCTTTCTAGAGATCAGTTTTATTTGGTATCTACAGTTTGAATTTATCGTTTTGAAATGTGTATGTAATATTAAGACGTATGTATATTATAAATTTGACAAGATTTAAAATATATTAATGTTATTCACAATATGATAAGCCATAAGTTATCATTAATAACTCCTCTTGTTCACTTGAAGCTCATGTGAACAATGACAATCTGCATCCAAGCCTGTCTTATTTTAAAATAGCTTGTATGAATGTACCTTGGTTTTATTTCTTGGTTAAATTACATGGATATTTTTTTTTTCACGTTCAAAATGCGGAAACTCCCTTCTTAAATATAAATTCACGGGAGTATCATTATTAATTTTTAATCATTTAGTTTTTTGTAAATCGTCGGCTTCTTTCAACGTTTCTACTAATATTTTTTACTTTTGAAAACTCGTTTCGTGAGATTACGAATGACAATAATAAAAATAGTCTGCAAGAACTAATTCTTTGATTTTAATGAATTCCGAATAGTACTTGGATGTAATTCAAACCTTTATTGCTTCGATTGAGATACAGGAAAGTTACTGCTGGTTTCAGAAAAATGGGGCCACTCCACACACGTCAAACCTAACATTGAAAGTGCTTAAGGAGTTCTTTGATGACAGTTTAATTTCAATAGGTCTCTGACACCAAGGTCATCCCCCCCCTCAACCCACGGTTAGATTTTTCGTGGAGTTATCTTATAGATAGAGAAGTTATCCTGGTACACTTGGTCCTGGTACCACAGAAGTCCTGAATTAAAACAAATCATAACCGAAGAATTGTCGTCAATAACATCAAATATTGCGAAGTGTGTCAAAAAACTTGGTTCCACGTGTTCATGTTTGCATTCAAAATGGTAGCGAATATTTTCAACATTTGTTGTAAGTAATGACAATGTAAGGAACTTGAGTTAAATTATGTTTTTCAAAAATAAAATTCTCACAGGAATTAAAAAACATTGTGCGTCTCCATTTTTTTTTTTTTTTTTTCTAATTTCCATCACAAATCAAGTTGTAACAGTCCAACAGTGTTGGAAATTATTTTCCACACTTAAACAAGGTTCAAACAATTAACTATATTTCAGTGCTAGAATAGTTGCCACGTCCCTCAGACTGAAGGGTAATAAGAAAAACCAACGGGTACTATTTTAGACTGATCATCCTGTACAACACTTTATCTAAATTCATTCCCTCCTGCTATTGTATACATATAAAATTTGATGTAGGGGTGTTATAACTAGAAATAAAATCTTCAGTCAAGAAGTTTCCTTAATTTAATACCTTGTAGAATAGATCATTTTTTTCTAATCGTTTTGTATTCTTAATGTTGGAATCTGTTGCAGCCTTCTCGAAAGCTAGGTGCACATGGGAGGGTCCTCTACCTCCACGGACTTATGAAAATCCAACATATTCCTGTAAAGTTTTTCTAGGCGGTGTACCTTGGGACATAACAGAAGGTATAGTTAAAACCTTTAAAGAAGTAATATTTAGAAAATATTTTTAGTTTTTAGCCTTTGTAGGTTTATACAATTATATTTTTATAAGAGCCCTGTTCAGTAGTTTGAAATAAACTTATTATACCTAAATTTTAATATTAAAGCAGTCTAAACAATTTATTGTTTACTAATCTAGAAATATATTTATGTTCATACTGTTAATGAATTATTTAGTATAATTTTGTACGCTTAAATAAAATATAAAATTTGACTTTTAATCAATTTTTCAGCTTTTTAGTGTCTCTATATTTAAAAGTAGTGCTTGTCAATTCAAGTTAATATTTATCATAATTTTCGATCTTGTGTAATTTAGTGTTCAATCTATTAGAGACATCATGTTTTGCTTTTTTCTTAAGTGTTTTAATACTAATTAGGAATGAAATAATTTTGTTAAAATATTTCAGAGTTAAATAGGTTTAGTATATGAAACTTCAATTCTTTAACTTTCCGGCATTTCTTTGTATTTAAATTAGAATCTAGCTTATTCTACCAAAAAAATTATAAATTTCTGGGAAGTAAGACTTGTAATAATCAGAATTAAGAAATTTTTGTATTGTCTATGGATTACTACAGACTAGTTTAGGGTTATTAAAATACTTCAGAAATATTAGAATCTCGAACCTAAATTTAAAACTTAACAAAAATTTCTGAATAAAAATTTCTTTAGTTTTCTATTACTTGAATAGTTGTAACTATTACAAGTGATGTAAAATGAAAATGACTCGCATTGTACTTATTACTAGCAAAATTGGCTCCTGATTGTATACTATAGTTTTTCGAGTACTCAAAGTTCTGTCTAGAAGTTTTTGCGAGATAGTAATAAAATTTAATGAATATTTATAGATGGTCTTATTGAAGCCTTCGCAGCATTTGGACCAGTTAAAACCTTTTGGCCAGGAAAAGAAAATCGTAGTGGCCCTTGTCCCCCAAAAGGTATTCTAGTTTCTTACATTTAAAACTCGTTAAATAAAGCCTTTCTGGTATTAATTGTAAACTTCTAACTTTTTCTTCCAGATGGATATGCTTATCTTATCTTCAAAACGGACAAACATGTTAAGGATTTGCTTCAAGCTTGTACCTACGATTTTAGCAATGGAGGAAATTGGTATTTCGAGATTTCATCTAGGCGATTGAGTTCAAAAAAGGTAAGTTGTATTTTGTTGATGTAAAGCATAATAATAGAACTGATTCTATTTTAAATCCAACTTTCAATTAAGTTGATCATTTGATTTATCAATATATAATTATTTGCTTGTTTATCATCACTCCATTTCCCTTTGGAAATCTCCAAACTAGAATGCATTTGCAGCTAGCTGACTTACAAATTGATAGGATTGTTCTGGGGAAACATAGTATCTATTTTTCTATGCATATGACACCTAAAATTATTAAATATAGTTATAATTCCAGGAAAAGTTAGATTTTTTTTAACTAGATGTATGAGGACTAATTATGTTTCTAGTATTTCTAAATCTAAGCTAAATAAATTTGTAAAATGATATTGAATAGTTATTGGATGGTTTTATATTATATCGACATTTC
Source organism: Nephila pilipes (assembly GCA_019974015.1). NCBI lineage: Eukaryota > Metazoa > Arthropoda > Arachnida > Araneae > Nephilidae > Nephila > Nephila pilipes. The sequence continues at coordinate 11,126 of BMAW01034740.1, read as the reverse complement.
TCTACAGGTCCAAGTAGTTCCTTGGGTGATAAGCGACAGTCATTACGTTCATCGCCCATCTGAAGAGCTGGATCCAAGCAAAACTGTATTTGTTGGGGCTCTTCATGGAATGTTAAACGCTGAAGGCTTAGCTCTTGTCATGGAGGATTTGTTTGGCGGTGTTGTAAACGCTTTTATCTACAGGGATAAATACAAGTATCCTATTGGTAAATATACAAAATTTTCTTAATCTTTACTACACCGAATAAGAAAATAGAGCTCGTTAAATATTGCATTCAATTTCTTGCAGGTTCTGGGCAAATAACTTTCAATAATCGCGTAAGTTACATGAAGGCTGTATCTGCTGCTTTTATAGAAATCAAAACTCCCAGATTTACCAAAAAGGTGAGTTTCTTTTGCTCGTCGTGACGAACTCTAATGAATACAATTACATGATCAAATTACAAGTAATCTTTATTATTTTAAATTTTAATATAAACTGAAACATTTGCTTAAATATATTTTGATATTTCGGTGAAAATGCAGTTTAGCGTAACCACTTGGCGATTTTTATGGCGAGGCCTGAAGTCCGCGAAGCTTAAAAATAGGAATTTTTTGATTCACCTAATTTTCAGGGTCGTCTCGATTTTCCGGCGGGTACACAGTAATAACGGTTTTCAAAAACTCCTTGTAGGTTTCATCCTGAATAGAATGATTGTGTCTCCGTCTCCACATGTATTAACCCATGTAAGAATCAAATTCTCCCTCGACAAAGAAACTGGAATTGGGAGAATAAACGTGGAGTAAATGATTGACGGTAAGGTAAGAAACGCAGAAACACAATATCAACCAAGCAGGAGAATTTGAATAAAAAACGTTCAGAACGTAAAACGCAAAAGCACGAAAATACAGCAAAATTAATAAACGACTGAACTGCACAACTAGTACACCGGAATAGCGGACAAAGAAATGAAATTCTAGGTCGGACTCAACAACGGAAAGGCCAACGATTAACCCATAATGTTAAGATTTAAAAATAGTTTCGCTTTAGAAACGGAGACTGAAAAAGGTACTGTATGTGATTGGCTAAAAGAAAAAAAAAACATCCGAAACAGCTGCCTGACTGTGAGATTACACAGGTGTAATGAATCCTGGAAAAAAGTAATCCAGACTGAAGGAGAAAAAAAAAAGATGGAGGACTGTAATTCCGATTAATGTGGCAAATTCGAAAGAGTAGCCCCGGCGAAAGCAGCGATAGTGAAAAAAACATGATCAGAGAATTGTATAACGAAAAAAAAAAAAAACCATCAGATGATCCGGAATCCGTATTCGTGAGGCAAATTCGAAAAGGTAGCCTCTGCGAATGAAACAAAAGTGAAAAAAAAAATGATCAGAGAAAGGTATAAATATAAAAAAAAAAGCTCCTTACTGAAAATCAAAAATCATGCATCATATGCCTTATTCGAAAGGTTGCCACTGCTAAAGCCACAGCAAAGGAGAGAAAGCATGGTAGCCACAATTGGCAAAATATCGCCAAACAATTCCTGTCGCCAAGGGGTGGTACGTTAAACTGCATTCCAACCGATATTTCTTACGGAAATAAAATTTAATGTGACTTCCGATCTAAATTTCCCTATCTATTTAGTTTTAATCTACAATACTGTATGCGTCTGAAAATCCAAAGTCATTTCTAAATTCAAAGCTCTTATACTTAATCTAGATTGAGAAATTCCAGCACAGAATTGACGAAATATTTAAATATAAAGTTCAGAGTTTTATTGAAGATACTATAATTGTCCAAATAATGCCAGTTGATACTGATTAAGGCTTTTAACTTCATAAACATTTATTTTATGCAGATTGCCAGTGAAGCCGGGCTGATGCACTTCAAATCTGTCGGGCCCCAAAACCTTTTCGTTGGCGGAGTGTGAAAGTTTGGAGGGGGAGGTGCCAGCTCAGGTGTCGTCGTCGTCACTTGACCGAGTTTCAAAATTACAAGTTCCGTCGCTAATAGCCCTCGTGTTGCTGCTACTGCGGTGTCAAAAAACCGTATAAAAAATCTTGATGTAGCTTGCGAAATCTGTCTTCCTAATACTTAAAAGCTAATTACATAGTAGATCAGATTTCTGAAAGATAAATTGGTCATTATCTTTTAATTTGATGATTCTCATCAAATTAAAAGCCTATTTAATATATGACCAGTTACATGACTGGTCATATATTAAACAGGCTTGTTAAATTAACTTCAGTAGATATAAAATGCCGGTTCTGGGACAAGAGGAGCGAGGAGCCTCCATAGACTTAACATGGAGGCCGGTTCTGGGACAAGAGGAGCGAGGAGCGGAGAGCCCCCTGAGGCTATTGTTATCTTGATGAAGGGGGAGATTAGGAGAAGTGATAGCCGTGTTGTTAGACGGGGGGTTTTTATAGACCGTTATCGCTTTAGGTGTTCGATACGTTTTTAAAAATTAAAATCCTGTATATTAAATTAGAATTGAATTTTCTTAATTAATAATAAATTAGAGCAAAACGTAGATATAATGAGCTTTAGTATCATTCTTTAATTTATTTTACTATCAGCAATACGGAATTCTATAAGGATTTAAAGATCACGTAGAAAGGCATATTCTTAGTGAGTGGTATTCATTCTTAATTAGATGAAATGAATACAATTGCGTGATTGGAAGCAAATTGAATGAATGGAATGAACTTTTTGGAGAGGAATAATTTAGCACTTAATATTATTATTATTTTTTTTATTATTGAAATCTATTATTTATTTTTTCCATATAAATATTTTTAATTATTGAAAACTAAATTACTTTGTGTCTGTGACGCCATCTATGAATGATTTGAATTTTTAAGTGTAGAACTATATACTTATTCTTATTTTTAGTTTTGAACTCTAAAAGTCTTTGTACATGAATGTTAGAGGATATGACCTTAACCATTCAACCACAAAGACCTATTACTTTATATTTATTTGATATATATATTATCAAAGACCAAGTAGCAATATTTAGTATAAAGTTGAGTTGTGAGACTTTTATAGTTGAAATGTTGATAATAAAAATGCATAGAGAATTCGTGTTTGAACTTGACAAAGCCACGACAGAATTATTCAGAATTGATAAGGAAAAGGAATGCGTAAACAACCTTTGAACATGTTGTTACACGTATATTGAAAACAAGACCAAATTACACCCACTGTAACATTCCGCGATGTAGAAATACATTATTCTGTTTCACCAATCAGCTTCTTTAAGTTTTTGTGATAAAACCCAGACAAACCAATCACAGTTCAGTATTGGTGTAAAGTTCTAATCATACACTTGGATTATATTTAGTTCAAAGTCATTTCTAACTTCTTCTCTGCCATAGATTGTAGCTTTAAATTTTGTTCTATTTTAAACGGACTCATACAGAATTTGAAAAATGAAACGAATGTTGAATCCCTCAAATATATCAACTAAACGTGTGTGTTTCAATAAAGATGCCAAACTAAATTCCTCCTTTTTGGACAATGCTGTACCACCACATCATTTCCATTTGGGGCAAGACATCTATGCTGCGGTGACATATTTTGTAAACTCCGTGCAAGTTCATCTACGGCAATATACAAGAGATGAAAACAATCGACTTTACCCAACTAAAAAAGGTGTCTGTATGTCGCCTGTGCTCTGGCAATCCCTTGCAAATCGAATTGAGTTAATCAACGTGCCCTCCTCAACCGAAGAGACTTTTGTTCTAAAAGACGCTTTGATGATTTCGACTGTGTTCATCGAGGACGTTTCACATATTACCTGCCAGCGATACTTCAAACAGAAGGACTTTTCTAGAAAGTTTGTCCCAGGAACTTGTGTTATGAATGAAAACAGTTGGTTAGAATTAGCACAAATTCGCAAAAGAATTACTGAAAGTGCCATGTCCATGGTCTTTGATTGTATTTTTCGAAAATTGCTGTTAAATGAAGTTTCGAAAATCACACCAAATGTTGTTGTGGATACAGACATTTCAGAAGTGGAATCAATATTAACTACTTCATTAATAGAACTTTTTTGTGAATACTTAGGGAGTTCTATTAGCGACATGTTTGAATGTTATGGGTGTGTCCAACAATATGGTAATCAACTCGGACATGAATGCATTACAATGGATCATGAAACTCGCTTCCAACTCTATGGTGATTTAGCCTTCTTTGCAATGAACATTGACCAATTAATTCAAGACTTTATTCAACGAAACCTACAAATGCTAAATTATATAAGTCCTATGTTTGTAAATAATTGGGATATGACTTCTGTTATAAACAATGCCAAAAGTATGTATATTGCTTCTGATGTTCATCGCTTGCATTAAATAAAATATTTTTTATGTATATTGATGTGTTATTACTGTTCAATCTTTAGTTTACATATTTATACTTGTGATAATATTTTTTTTTCATTTAATTTAATGGTATAAATACTTTGAATATTCTGCTTTTAATATTATTCATACATGTGATATTGTTCAATAAGCACGTCATTCCTTAGTTAAAAATGGATCTTGAAAGGGCTTATCAAAAACCTGAACATCCGAGTTGTTTTGGTGGTGTCGAGGCTTTATTTAGAGCAACAAACGGAAAATTTTCTAGAAAGGATATTAAAAATTGGCTAAGTGCAAAAGATTCATATACTTTACATAAACCTATTATAAAGAAATTTAAGAAAAATAGAGTATTTGTAAGTCGAATAAATCAACAATTTCAAGCTGATTTAGTGGATATGCAGTCCCTTGCTAAATTTAATGATGGGTATAGATTTTTACTGACTTGTATATGTGTTTTATCTAAATATGCTTGGGCTATTCCATTGTCTAATAAAAATGCAAAAACGGTAGTATCGGCTTTTGAACAAATATTTTCTGAGCGCGTTCCTCTTAAACTCCAAACTGACGCTGGTAAAGAATTTACGAACAAACTTTTTCAGAATTATCTTAAAAAGAAAGAAATAAGATTTTTCATCACAAGTAATAACACGAAAGCCTCTATTATCGAAAGATTTAACAGAACGTTAAAAACGAAAATGTGGAAATATTTTACCGAGATGAATACAAAACGATACATTGATGTCATAGATAAACTAATTCACAGCTATAATAATACTTGGCATAGTAGCATACGAATGACACCAGCTTCTGTAACAGAGGTTAATCAGAGACAGGCATGGGAAAATCTCTATGGTAAACAAAATAATAAAAAGATGAGTAAGCCAAATTATCGAGTTAACGATACAGTTCGAATTAGTAAGGATAAACTAATATTTGAAAAAGGATACGAACAGAATTGGACCAGAGAAATATTTACCATTCATCAAATTATTCACAGGAATCCAATCGTTTATAAATTAAAGGACTTAGCTGGGGAAATTATTCAGGGGACTTTTTATGAACAAGAGCTTCAAAAAGTCACACATTCAGGCTATTATCCTATTGAAAAAACTTTGAAGATGCGCAGAAAGAATGGTAAGATTGAATATTTTGTAAAATTTTTGGGATATCCAGAAAAATTTAATATGTGGGTACAAGACGTGAAGCATCTATAAAGAGGGACAATATCTGTTTAATCATCAGTCGTAAAAATGTCTTTCTACATTACACTTATAAGTGATAGCTCCAAACACTTTTTTCCAGAAAATAAAACTTCTCTATTTACTACACAACTTCCTACTCCCATTACTCTAAATGGTGAATGGGAAATAGGATTAGTTGATTTTATATATCCTCACACATGGTATAATATAAGAGAAGATAACAATTTATTTGGTTTTGACTTGGGTGATGGAAAGTCAATTGTTAGAAGAATTCCTAAAGGTTGTTATGAATCTATACCTGACATTTTAGATGGAATGTACTTAGAAGAATTTAAGAACAAAATAGAATTTCATTATCAACCTGTGATCAAAAAAGTGAAAATCAAGACAAAGGGACACGCTAAAATTTTTTTACGCGAGGGCGTTTCAAACCTCCTTGGTTTTGAACCTGGTGAAATTAAAGGAAAAGCAGAAAGTCCGTATATCGCAGACCCTAATACTTCGTTTCCTCTTATATACGTTTATTGTGATTTGGTAGAACCTCAAATTGTAGGAGATATTCAAGCTTCACTTTTAAAAATTGTAAAAGTTGAAGGAAAAGATGGAGAAGTGGTGAATGCACATTATACAAGACCTCATTACGTGCCTGTCATACGACGACATTTCCAAACGGTTGAGATGGTTCTTAGACTACATTCAGGAGATTTAGTACCATTTGAAAGAGGAAGAGTGATAGCTGTATTACATTTCCGAATGAGGCAAATAGTATAAAAGAAGATAAAAAAGAAAAAATGTATTCATTTATAGATCAAACCTGTCAGAATAAAGATGTTTGTTCCCATATAAGTGCTGTGTGAAACAATACGAAGATTATTATGTTAACCAAGCAGGCAACGGTCTTTCCTATTATCAAGGTCAATCCTTTCAAAAAGGTTATGGTATAGGAGGTTGGTTCAAAAGACTGTTTCGCACTGCTTTGCCCTTCTTGACTCGAGGAGCCAAATCTGTAGGAAAAGAAGTTTTAAAAACAGGAACTCAAATAGCTAATGACTTACTTCAAGGACAAAATTTGAAAGAAGCTGCTAAACTTCGAGCAAGAGAAACTGGAAAAAAGTTAGCAAAAGAAGCCATTAAAACAGCAGATGATATGCTTGGTCAAGGTAAAAAATATAAAAGAAAGAGAAGATTTCCAAAACATATCATTCCGTCAAAAGTCAGGAAAGCGAAAGGACGTGATATTTTTGATACGTAATAAAATGGCATTCCTTTTAAAAGATTCTCCTGAATGTGCTAAGTCTGAATTAAATTTATTTACTCTCCCACCAACTCAAACAGTTATCGAAAAAGGACAATGGGTTCAATTTCATCCCATTGCGAATGTAGCAGATGGTGGACCTGTTGAATTTCTTATTTCTGGAAGTGGTGAAGATTATCTAGATTTGTCTCAAACACAATTATATGTTAAGGCAAAAATTTTAAAAAGCGATGGAAAAGCACTCACTGATGATGATAAAATAGGACCTGTTAATCTTTTTCTTCATTCATTATTTTCCCAAGTAGACATAAGTTTAAATGGAAGAAATGTTTCTTCCAGTAACAATACATATGCTTATCGAGCTATTTTAGAAACTATATTAAATCATGGATATGATAGCAAAACTTCTCAACTTACCTCTGAAATATATTATAAAGATACTGCTGGACGTTTCAATGTTTACGATGATACTGACAAAAATCCAAACGAGGGATTTAATAAACGAGCTTCACTGTTCAAAAAAAGTGCAACTGTTGACATGATAGGACGACTTCATGTGGATTTATTCAATCAAGACAGACTTTTACTTAACCTTGTTGATTTGAAAATTAAACTGATAAGAAGTAAGCCAGAATTTTGTCTCATAGGAAATGAAGGTTATAAAATAGTGTTTGATCATGTATCAATTTTTGTTAGAAAAGTGCACATAAATCCAGGAGTCCTCATCGCTCATGCTAAAGCTTTAGAAAAGGCAACAGCTAAATATCCTATAGATAGAGTTAACTGTAAAGTGTTTTCAATACCTCAATCTAGTTATTCATTTGTACAAGATAATGTATTTTCGGGGCAAATGCCTAAGCGAATAGTTTTAGCTTGTGTAGATAACGATGCTTTCAACGGAAACTATAAAAAGTCACCTTTTGAATTCAATCATTACAATATGAACTTCATCGGAGTCTATATAGATGGACAGCCTATGCCTCATCAACCTTTAGAAGTAGATTTTGAAAAAGAAAATTATATTAGAGCATATCAGAACTTATTTTTAAATTCTGAAGGACTCTATTTATCGAGAACGGAATTTGCCAATGGATATTCATTATTTCTGTTTGATTTATCACCTGACTTGTGCGACGGAGAACATTTCAATCTTATAAGACATAGTAACTTAAGAATAGAATTAAAATTTAACAAGGCATTGAAACAAACAGTGTCGTTGATTGTTTTTGCAGAATTTGAATCTTTAATTGAAATAAACAAAACTAGGAACGTACTTTTCGATTTCGAAAATTGATGTATGCCTCACAAATCCATCGAATTTTATCTGAGGATAAAGATGCCCAAAAATATTTTATTGGAGTTTTTCCTTCGGATAAATTACCCTTAATTAGAAGACGAAGTACTCTGGTTGTGAATACAGACACGCATGATCAAGAAGGATCTCACTGGCTAGCCATGCATATTCGAGATAAAAACACAATAGAATTTTTTGATTCTTATGGATTTCCTCCAACGGCTTATGGGGATTTTATTTCGAACTATGTAAGAAAGTTTAAAAGCATAAAGTGGAATGAAAGATCTCTTCAAAGCATTACGTCTAATGTTTGTGGTCATTATTGTATTTTTTTCTTGTTGAAAACCAGTAAAGGCTTTTCTATGGATTATATTTTATATGAATTTGTTCGTAACAAACAAAATGATTTCAGATTGTATCAATATTTTAAAAATAGATATAATGTAAGAATAAATTTTAGATGGTGAATAAATACAATATGTTTTTATATTTTGTGTCTGTGTTATTATTTTTTTTTTGTTATAAGATGAATATAGTTTAGCTTTGAAATTTATAAGTTTTCCATATATTTAAATTTATAAGGAGTTTTTATTATTTTAAGACTAACATAAAAAAGAAATTTTATCAGTATTGCTATTAACCTTAATATTTTGCCTTAAATTCTATCAACAATTTTCTAACTTTTTCAATATTTTTCAACTTTCTTCCAATATTTTTCAACTTTCTTCCAATATTTTTCAACTTTCTTCCAATA
>BMAW01034739.1:0-24632 GCA_019974015.1 Nephila pilipes | reverse complement strand
TCGTTACAACGCCTCTCTGATCCTCCTTCTCCTCTCTTTCTCTACTCCTTCAGATGGAGTTTATATACTTCTTAATTTAACCGCTTCACTTCATTCCTAACTGCTTTGCATATTACATTCTTCATCACGTTTCATTTTTGGTTGGGCAAAGGTTGTTTAGCGAAAGCAATCAATCTCAATTGAAAGTCCCCAAGGTTAGTGAAGAGAAACCGCGAATAGCCCAATGTCACAACAGTATAAATTTTATACCACTTAGTTTAAGATATGAAACCAATACTTCACAACTTTTGTTTTAAGTAATTAGGATTATTTCCATAAAAATTCAAACTTGTAGATGGGTAACTGATAAATTTGAAAGTTTCAGTTCATTTCAGAAACATTTCTGCAAGGGATAAAACAACCACTTGTTGAGAACTTTAATTATATTCAAAGCAATAATTTTCATAATTATTCTGCATGGTTCTTCGATCTAATTTAGGTAAAGAAAATTATAAGCTACCATTTGAAGACAAATATGTGGAAAAAACATATTTTACAGAGATTTTTAGGTAACTTAAAACGTAGTATAAAAATGTACAACTTCCTCTGAAAGGTTTAACATGAAACCTCCACGTATTGAATTGAGTTCAGATCTATTTGTACGATTGAGAACATATATAACTTTCAACTGATGAATTAGAAATTGAAAACCTAACCGACGTAAGCAGTCACAACTGATTAAAGTAATAGCCTTTATTCCACTCTTGTAACTTAAGCATATAAAAATGTGAAAATTCAAGAACACATTTATGTATTGTTACTATATAGTTGAATTCAGTATACAAGACTAATATAGAGCCTTTAACCAAAACTGATATTTTATTGGAGAAATTAAGTAATTACAAAGATTCTTTCAACACATGATTTGACTTCAGGGTATTAGTACTTTTCAATTTATGATGAGGTTATTATTGAAAAATTAGACTTTGTAATAAATTTTAGTATATTTGAATGGTTAAAATTATTTTTTGTACTTAAAACTGTCTCTGCAATATTCAATAGAGAAATTTGAAGTATTTCAAATAAACATAGAGTTGATTTTGATTAATACTACTTTATTCATTTGATAATTTTCTCTTCTAAAGAAGAACATATAAGACATTTGTAAAGAATATTTGAAATTTGTGGAAAAGTAGCAACAATTTAAAAAAATTAAAATATACCTTTGCAAAATGAAATTAATTTCTTAGGTTATGATATAAAAACAGTTTTTAGATTATATACTCCAGTGATACAAATGTTGAAAGTATCAAAAAATTAAAGCCTCAGAAAATGTACAGAAATCGTTAAGAGTTTTAGGTTCTTTTAATGTGTACCACAAATCTTTTAAAAATTATGGCATTCTCTCAGAAATTCTTTGAACAATTGACCCAAGAAAGATTGTAGCTATATGAGGCGTACTTGCTATCAGTACTTCGCTCTTATGAGCAATTCCAAGATACTACTTGATTAAAAAAACTCAACTTCCAAATACACAAAACAAAATTCTTATTCAAATTGAAGTGTAATGAGGAGTGGAGCATCATGAAAAGATATGAGGGAATAGTAAGAATTAAGGTTACGGTAACGAGAAGAAAGTAAGTATGATGTGCATGGTAATATTCTGACGTGTTTATCAGATTTCGTGAGATTTTGATTCAACGCTGTAGAACCAGTTGCAGGAGGTACCCGCTTTTATTCCGTTAAGAGAATTCTTTGACAGGTTATAGAAATTGTTAGCACTCATCGAAAGAATATTAACTATGGAGAGCATCTGCCAAAACTAATTAATTAAATTAATTATTATGAGCCCGAACTTAAGTAGAAATTTAAATCCTGTGATTAACTTTAAGATGATTGATAATAGGGTCAAAGGATACCGTCACAAAATGCTCGATAACAATGGACTGAAAGAAGTCTTTTGAAGGACTTGAAGGAGTTCTAACTACAAAACCTGTCTCACAATTATTTCAACCCTAATGTACCTATTTTTTTGTTTGTTGATGTTCTCAAACTTGTATTGGATGCGTTTTGAAACAGACAGATGTCTCAAATAATTTACTTCCAGTCACACAAGTTATTTTAGATGTTTAAGGTCTTATGAAAATAATTAGGGAATAACAAAACTGGAATATTAGGTAATAGTTGATTCATTAGATTATTGGCGCGGCCGAAAGTTTGGGGGGCAAAAATATGCAATTGATAAGTAAAATGCAGCATTTGTTTGGCTTGAAATGTTAAATATATAAGGGTAGAATTATTCCGATGAGCATTACAATTAAATATGTTTGATTATGAAACTAAACACCTAGAAGGGATTACTAATATTGAAGCTGATATATAGGAGGTATCCTATTTCCCACTACATTCTACATTCAACACACAGCTCATTTATTTGGTATTGAAGAAATCAAAACTTATTAAAAATATAAAATATTAGTAACAGTAAATATAAGAGAATGATATCGTTGTTTTGAAAATGAATAATTTGTATTAAATAATTGTACCTGATTCATTAAGGTTAAAAGTATTCAAAACAGATCATAAAAAAATTTATAAATTTTGCCCTGAAGTTAAAAAATACTTAATTTAATTACTCCTGTATATGATAGGTTTCGTATTACGGTATCAGTTGAGAGATATTTCAGATTTTGTAAAATATTATGATGTATGTCTAATTCACAAGAAAAAGAAAACGAAAAGGGTGAATTGTTACAAGTTGTTCCTCCAACTGATAAGCTATTTGTATGCATTTCAGTTGGTACAGTTGAAGGATAATTCAACGAAAAAAATATTTTCACAATGTAATTGATCATGCTACCTGATGCCTTTGGGTATTTGGTGTTTGGGTATTTGTATCGAAAAATGAAAATACAGAAAATTATGCGAATTACCTACACCAAAAATTCCGATTTCAAGTACCTAAAAAATTGTTAATTGATAGATATTTATCTTTTATAGCTTCAAAATTCAAAGATTTCTTAGAAATTATAGCGTTAAGCCTTTGCTTTCTATTTATCATCTTGAAGCAAATGGAACATTGAAAGTCTGTCCACCCTTAATTATTAGATGAAGATGTAAATGCATCTTCGTTTTTTTCTAAAATATCTTAGAAAAATTTTTTAATTGATATAATTCATAAATATAATAAAACTTTTCTATTTCTGTAACAAAATTTTCTCCTCCATATTTAATGTTTGGTACTCAACTTTCAAATCTTTTGTAGACCAGGATTTCTATTATCCTCCAGACGAAGAACCATGTAAACTAGCATAAGTGAGAAGTATTGAAAATCGCAAAAAATGAATAAAATTTACTGTGATGCAATACTTGTTAATTCAAAATTTAAATTTAAAAATTTAACTATTGCTATTTATAAAGAATTTCACTATCAAAATACTTGAAAATTAAGTACACCGTACAAAATTTTAAATAAATATTCTGATGTAATTTATGAAATTGATAAGAAAATTGCTTTAGGTAAGAAATCAACTGAAATTGTCCGTTCTTCCTTGGTTAAAACTATATTATCCACCTCAAGATATAAAATTATCTCACCAGTATTAAGGTTAAAGTAGGTAAATTTTACCTCTTATCAGATTGGTCCGAATTGAAAACGAGGCCACAATAGCCAATTGGTCATGGTCGCGGTCTCGAGGCCGCCAATGTTTTCGTCAAGTCGCGAGTTTAAGCCCTAATGTCGTTTATGACCCGCTGTATAGTGGAGCTGATGCAAGTTAAATCCGTCGAGATTCCAAGTCCTCCTTTGACATAGTGTGGATGTATGAAGGTTGCACCTCAGGTTTCGTCCTTTTCATTTAATAGAGATTCAAATTGACGGGGTCGGTCGCCAATATCTCTCCCGTGGCTTCTAAATATTGCGTTAATAAAACATCAATCAAAACGACCGATGACAAAATGGTTAAGTACAAGGCACTTGGAAGAAATTGAGGAAGTTGAATTTGAATTTTATGCCTGTCATACAGTGTTATCGAGCTTAGGTTTTACATGAATTTCCCTTTGCACAAGATCTCTATCCTCTCAAAATTGGTCCTGTGCTAAAAGGGTTGAAATATCAATTTAGTGTGGTTTACACCTTCCTAGTTTTTTTTCCCTTCATTTTTTGTTTTCCCTATACCACTATATTTTTACAATTCTTGTGATTCACGTACCCCTATATATTTACTTTTACTCTGTAAGTGTGGCTCATGCACCATTATATATATGTATATAATTTTTGAACTTTTAAATATCAGTAATCTCTTGTAGCAGTATATGAATTATACATTTTTTATATGTATCATGATTGTTAAATTCATTTCATTGTTTATGTTTCCCTTACTCTTATATTTGCAAAAAACGTTTCAAAACCATTTGTAACAATACACAAATCTATTTATTTGCGTTATATTTAGCATGCTCACTTAATAACTCTTGCTAATGTTATTTGCAGCTAATTGGACTATGTTTCGAATGATAGTAATTAAATTATTTGTTCCTGCGCCAGCTGATACCACTGGAAGACACCCCAGGGCTGTAATCTTACGGATGGGGGAAAGTGTGATGAATCTGCATTATAACTTTTTCATTTTAACTAACTTTCTCTTAAAACTTAATTGAGAATTAATAACCAACCAAATTTATTCAAATCAACCTGCTCTCGCTTCATTACTGAAACTTTAAGCTTTTAACTTTTTTTTTTCTAAACGAGAACTTTCTACCCATTAGTGACTTGAGGTTAGTGTAAAACCTTTACTTTGAATTACCACTTTTTATTTACTTTTTTTACTGCTTCTTTCTGAATAAACATGTGTGATTACTGCTTCCCAAATGTGATTGAGTGAGTTTGATAAAATTATAAAGTTAAACTATGCTGGAGTATTTTTTTATACGAACTTTGAGGCTTTGGCAAGATATCTTATATATATATATATATATATATATATATATATGTGTGTGTGTGTGTGTGTGTGTGTGTGTTTGAGAATGTGATAGTGTATGTACTAACATATTTTTAGCATTCACCAATATTTTTGGGAAACTTTTCGATTATTTATCACCTTATAGAAGGTATTTGTGAATATTGTATCACAGTAGGTATCTATTTCAGAGACTTCGTCAGTTGCTTTGTTGCCGTAATGATTAAAATAAATAAAGAAATTTATAATTGCTGCATGAACGTGAAAAACATAAAAAGTATAAGTAGTAGATAAAAAACTAGTAGATTAAAATATTGAAGTTTTTAAAAGAGAATCAAATCTCAAAATAAAAATCTCCAAAGTTATTTATTGTTTCGCAGAAAAGGCACAATATACCCATACATGGTTTGATATTGTTATAAAATATAAAGATAGAAAAAGAAAACAATAGCATTTGATCATAATGAGGGAGAAAAAGTATAAAAGATTTTACAAAAATAGATTGACTAACTGCAACTTATCAGTTTAATAAAATTGTAGCTGGTGGAAAATGTTTCAAATCCAGGAAAAAAAATCGTGTTGTCTTAGATCAACAAAAACATATCCCAATAAAACAGGAAACTATGTATCTTATTTTAATAGAAACGAAACTGTGGAATTCTGTGGGGACCATATTAACTTAATTTTAAAGTGATGTTTACTTTAAATCTTTTGGGACTGAATATTATGTTCGAATCTATTTAGTTATCAAAGCATATCAAGGTGTTTTAAATTAATTTGTTTTTGTACATTTGAGACAACAAATTTAATACTGGATTACATAATAAAAACACGTGATTCTTTATCCCCTGCCACCAATTGGTATATTATCGAATAGGAGTATTTTATTGGGGATAAATATGGAAGCAGATGACATGGGAGATTTTCTTAATGCTTTATTAGCAAGATTTCTAATAAAAAGAAGAGGCTCAGACGATCAGATCACCAATTTGCTTCCAAAGTTATATTAGGAGTATTAAAAAATAATCATAAGTATAATAAAATCTTCAAGTGAAATAGCACAACCTTTTAGGTATTGTTCAGAAAATCGTATTTAAATTTCTGTAATTCTACTACTTTAAATTCCCAGGTCTAATGCTGTCTTGTAATAACTTAGTCATCATAATAATAAAGTTTTTCTCGGTTTTTTCCTCCTCGCATTATACTTTTTAAACCACATACATGCATTAAATGTTCCACAAATTTTTTCATTTGTATTTAATCTAAATTTTTCACATAAAAAACATTAGTTTTTCATTGATTTTTTATGTATCCATATATTAGATAAATATTTTCATATTTTAATCCAAATGCATTATTTTTGTTGTAAAATAAAGAAATGAAACAAAAATAAAAATTTTGATTACAAAATCTTTTTAACAATGGCTTAAATTTTTCCAGAGGGCGGATATTTATCATGTTAAACATGGATTTATTCTACAAACTGTGTAGTTATTAATAACAGTTTACTCCACCTTAAACAGTCAACTTTGTTTAATATACATTTAATGTTGGAAAAAAGGAACAATAAATACATTTGTTATAACATATTTGTAAATAAATTTATTTGAATTTGTCGTTAAATATATTTGTAACATTTGAAGAAGCTAATAAAGCTAATTTAAAAAAGCAATTATTAATACATTTTTTTGTAAAGTTTTCATTAATTGTAATTTTTGTGTGCCAGGTACACAGAAACCTTTATGAGATACAAGTAAACAAACTTGTTTTGATCTTAACTTTTTTATTATTGAATGAAAAAATTACTTAGCATTTTCTTAAAAAAAAATCAAACGTTTCGTTAAAATGTTAGCTGAGTACAAAACATGAGATATGGCTACTACTCTAGCATCTCAGTCATTATATCTGTTATCTGTCTCTGTGGTCATCTGTCATGCACTCTTTAAGTGATTAAATTAAAAGTATCTTAAAACTCGGGGAACTTTATAAATGCATTTTTCTCTTAAATACTTGGAAGATTGTATTATTTTACTTCGAAGTTTCTTTACATATCTAATCTTCTATAAGTATGCTAAGACTGAAAAATAAATCGATGATTCTAATGTTTCTTTATTCCTTACTAAATTTACTTCCATATATCTTTTAATATTGAATGGGATGATGCAGAAAATGCTAAATGAACAATTCTAATAAAACAGAGCAACGCAGAGGAAATAATCATATTTGTGCTAAGCATTTTTTTAAGAAAAAATATCAGTAGATAATTACAACCACATAAGCTAATTTCCAGATTTAAATGCTATTGATAACCATTTCACAGTGCAGTATTCCACAGCCCAAAATAATTCAGAAAGAAAACTTTAAAGATTAATTTACAACAAAAATGAAGAAATAGAATAAAAGGCAGGAAGCTTACTTTAGCAAGTAAAGAAGGATGTAGAAAACCTTACAATAGTTTTTGGAATTGTCAAAGAAATTTCTTGAATCTTACTATACAGATAATATTTTAGAAGCACATGTGAATTAATTAATTAATGAACCCAAAGTTTACTTAAAATTATTTTTTAATATACAAATTTCATTGTCTTAAGTAATATTAACGATAACAAACAATAAAAAATGCTAAATAATAGTACATTAGTCGCAAATTAACACAGAAATATAATATTAAATTAAAATTTTACCCTATTCTTAATAAAAGAAATGAGATTATGATTTTCGTTAACTACTCTAATATCATGTTTCGTAATTTGACATATTGAAAAATATTAATGCAAGAAACAATAAAACAAAAATTTAGAAAAGCGTCTTATTCCTATTTTCGTTTTATTCTATTACTTTTCAGTGTTTTCGAATGCGATGTCTAATTACACATTTTATCTTTAAAAATTAGGACATCAAAAGATTTTGCATCAATAATATTTTATTATCTAATAAAACAAATCAATGGTATTAACACTGTTTATACATGGAATTTAGTAGATGTCATGAAGTCAATGAATCCCGAAAGTTTGAAAACCTGTCCTAAATTTGAAATCCTCTAGTAAAAAGTCTGATTCTGTATGACGTATCTACGTCCACCAGCATCCCCACCAATGGCATTTGGGAACAAGAGATGTGCAACAGGTCCAGATGAAACCCAATTGGTGACAGCAATCTCCTATTGAATCATATATAGTTTAATTAATAATTTTTGTAGATGAATGTTATGTATATGTGTTATTAAATATTTATTTCTACATTTTACATCATTAGTTAAATTTCAATAGATGATATGTACATTCTTTACAATTTAACACTTTGTAGGGTAGAGAAAAATCAACGATCATTAAGATTGAATTATTATACATTTTTAACTTCTTATTTTAAATTTTACACATATGATTGCAAATAGATATTTGTTATAATAATAATTGTGTCTATAAAAATGTCATGTAACTAAAAATTTAGGTCCATACATAACTCCTCAATCTGCAAATATACTTTCTATTGGAAAAAAACTATGAAATGTAATAAATGTTTTAAGAAAATCATAGACAGATGAACATTAAAAAAGGATTTTAAATTTTTTGCTTTGTTAACACTGAACTACACATTATAATTGCAATAACTGTACAGAAGATTAAATTGAAAAATATTTACTCCTCTTCTTATAGTTATCTTTTCATATTAAGAGAAAAACAACAATTTCAATGCACAAATATTATTTTAAAAATAAGGGGGAAAACAACATATAATTTTATTTATGATCTAACATTTCCATAAAAAATTATTCTCCGTTCCTTTGCCCTATAAACTAATGATTCAAAGTTAAAGCGAGCTTTGGAACATTTAAAAATGTCCTGAATTTTCAAATGTATTAATATCCACACACATACACATTACCTGCAATAGGAACAGCAGCTTTAGGACAGCAGCCCCATTTCCCATCATCTTTCTTGCAACATTCTGTTGTTCCAGGACACAGATGAAGTTTGTCGGGACAGATTTCAATGTCAAGGTCCTTGAGGTTTTGACCCATCATTGTTTGTTCCGGCAGAGTGGTATCTGGTTTCTTCTCCAATGTTGAAGGCAATACATCTGTAAAAAAACGCAAACAAATACAATACTTCATTCAATTTCCAATCGTTAAAGTCATTTATCTATCCTGCATCCTTATGCTTTTAAATGCTGTAATTTCGTTTCGTGATGTATAGACAATTTAATATTATGCTATTTATGTTCGTTTTTATTAGGTAAAAAATGTCAGAAAACAGTAGATTAATATATTGCAGTTTGTACGTTAGAGAACTTCTTATGCGGAGACGCCACAGCTATAACGCGCGAGTTTCTATTTCCCCAAAGAACCTTCATGCTGTTAAGAACTGTTGCAAGTTATATGAATCCGAATTTCAAATTTTTAATAAGGATTGGCTAGCTGTTAAAAGATTGCTGTATTAGATTAAGTATAATCTTTGCCATTTGAATTCAGAATTACTAGATTTAATCCATATAGCCCCTATGGAACAGAAATATTCTTTCAAACCAGATTAATTCAGAAATCAAATTTATATACCCTTTTTCTGTTTCGATTTGAAATCATATTATTTAGTGTCGACTATCATTTTTATTAAAATATCTCCACAGTATTCAAAGATTCTAAAATTGCTCATAGTTTTCATGAAAGCATTTCCTTTCATTATAAATATAATAGAATTTTTATGTCAATAATGTGCATAAAGAAAGTTCGAATTGATTTCTTGCCTATTTCAAATACATATTTGACTTTTTTATAAAGTCTTAATATAATTTGTATTGTATATTTGAGTCCATGAATTCATTATTCAGAAAAATATTTTGATTCAAGCTTAAAAATACTTATAAGAAATTCAAAAATAAATTAAAACTTAATAAAAATTTCCAAAAATTCCTATTAATTTCTAAATGAAAATATTTGATTATAATTTTTAAAAAAATTTCTAAAGCCCAGATAAAACTTTTATATGTAAAATTATATTTTAATTTTTGTCATTATAATTATTAAGAATTTTAAATATTTAGGAAATAATCTTAATGTTTTGTCTAATTTTTGCATTAAATACTTAATAAATTAACGCATAAATATCCGAATTAAATGTATATAACAAATAGAAAAAGAAAGTTATTTAAAATAATAATTTTTGTATTGGTCAAACTCGCACAAGCGTTATGTTGTAAAAATAAATTACGTAATCTATAAATTTAAATAAGCATTTAAAATACTTCTTGTAAAGCAAACGCACTACAACCTCTTAACAAATACCAAGAAATGAAATTTTTCTTAAAATCCAGTTTTAATTAATATACTTTTATGAAGATTTGTATTATTGTTAAATTATTTATAAATATCAGAGTAGTAATATTGAATACCGATATTCATATATATTTTTTATTCTAAGAAATGACAAATGTGGTTTTAGAAATATGCAAGACACTATTTGGATTGCTTAAAATAGTTTTAAATGTAAATATAAGATGATGTTAATGCTAGTGATTTTAATTGTAATTCGATTTTTGTGCATTTCTATAGTTTTCTTTACTTGAAAACTAAATTCACAGTACATATTACTTAAGGTATCAATTTTGATAGCTTAAAACATTTGAATGCTGTTTAGTACTAAGATATGAATTTCAACAAGTGAAAAATTTGAGAGGGGTCATGAAATATTAAGGGATACATGCTTTTATCGCAAAGATGTAGCTAAAACATTTCATAAAATAATTAATTAGATTCATTTCCTTTAATCTATTAAAACAAACAAATGAAATATTTCTGGAAAGTAGACTTTCTTACTCGGTAATGCTGAAGCAAATCCAATCACCAAAAGGGTTACAGCTAGAGATACACTAAAATAAAAATTAAATACATTACCATTTATTTCAAACAAATCGACAAATAAAAAAAGTTTTATTAACAAAATATTTTAATTTGTTACTTTTAAAGTTTTTTACGAATATTGTAAAAATTCTTTTAATTAATTATAAAAATAAGTCCGTTCAAATATTTCTTTTTGAAAGAAAAAGAAAAGGAATAGTCTTTAATAGAAAGTCTTAGCAATTTAGATTTTTGTTTTCTTATATAAATAGGGGTAGATATTGACATCATTGTAAAGTTTCAGCAATATTAACGAAAATATAACCCGACTGAAAGATTTAATTGTTTTGCTTGTACATATAATTTCTATTTACTTAAGAAACAGACGGTCGTAACGCTCTGGTATTACTCTTCTATCTCTTTCCATTATTAATCAATATTAAAGTGTCATTTATCAACACGGTGAGTAATGAATTAAAAACTGGCACTAATTCAACTTATTAATCAATATTAAAGTGTCATTAATTAATACAGCCAATAGTGAATTGGAACCAGGCAGTAACTCCACTTAAGTTTATTAAGATCTCTACGTGATCAAAACATAATGCCTGGGGATCAATTCTTACTTAGTTTTATTCTAAAGATTAATATTATATTTAGTTTATGTATATTTTATATTAACTGATACAAACTCATCTGGTTTGAGTCCTTAGTAGATCTTTAGACGAGTTTCCTATTCATTGACCCTTTATAGATCCTCCCTATCCTTAATCCTAGGTCTCTACATTCAGCGTGGGCACTCTTCTGATGTCTTCAGTGATAATTTCTGCTCACTCACTCTACTACACCACAGTATTTAATTCTTCGCTTCTTATAAATAAATATCCTCATTCGTCTTCACAACTCTTCAATAATTCTATTCTCATCTGTGTAAGTCTCGTTTCATTCATTAAGAGAACTTTTGAATTCATACATCATCATATTAAAATTCCAAAGAATTTTTGCTGAAGTGAAAAAAGCGATAGAAATCCGTTGAAAGATAGATAAAAATTTTAGCAAACATTTTCGCCTCTACTCTGCTATCGGATTTGATTCCATTTAGAGAATGCCATTTATTTTTAAACATTAGCATTTCATTTCATTCTGAAATGTTCAGCGTTAGAAATTGTTGAATATTTATAAATTTTTAATAACAAAATTGGATTAGCTCTAAATTATGTGCATGTCCTTATAAGTTTGTTTTCTATTTCTAAGAAACTTGAAAAGAAAAACTAAATATATAAGAAATTCAAACATTTAGGATTTTTTTACAATTACAAAATAAAACAGAATTTAATGTTTTGATAATATTATTGTTCCAAATGCTACAAACATAATTATAACTATAACTTAATATTAAATGTTATCAACACTATCTTAAAACAAATAAATTAAAATTAAAGAATATATAACTAAAAATATTTATAAGACACGGTACATAAAGCCAACAATTGCCTTTTTAAAATCATACAATTCTTCTTTTAAGTTAATTTCAAACAAAAATTAAATTTTGTGTGTGACAAAATCAATATTATTTTAAATAAAAGAAATTTCAGAAATAATGCTTAAACCAAACTTTTATATTTTTAAATAGTTACATCTATCAATTGAATAGTTAATATCATCGATTATTTTTTCTTAATAGCGTTTTTAGAGACTTAGAATTTCCTATCTAACCATTTCTATTGCTTAATACCTTTAAAGGAGGCACTATTTTCTAAAAAAAGCATTAGAGCTATTCTGGTATTATTTCTTAGTATTAAGCAAATGATTACTTAAGTAATTTTTTTTCAAAAGTGAAATAAGTGAGTGAGTGGTTTTATTAACGCCGCACTAGGAGCAACACGACGGCTATTGGCGACGGAAATCGAAATTTTGAACCTCGGCAAGTGACGAGGAAGACACCTGAACTGGCACTTCCCTCTCTCAACTTCTACACTACGCTCTTGAGAAAACTGAGCCTGGACAGATTTAACTCGTACCGACCCCGGCTACACGGTAGATCTTCAATGACATCAAGACTCGAATGAACGACTTAACGAAAACTGCCGGCCACGAGTCCGCTACCATAACCACTAGGCTATTGCGGCCACCAAAAGTGAAATAAAAACTCTACTTTTGAAATATTTTATTCTTTTGTTTATAAGCGTTTAATTTAAATGATAAAAATTAGGAGATTTTACAGAGAAAAATAGCTTTTAATGTTTTTATTCGATTTAATTCGAGATTTTCTCTTCACTAAACTTGGGACATTTATCAATTTGAATTGCACAAAATTAGAATTTCTTACCAACCAATTTGAAACACGATTATGTGAATAGGGTGGAGATGTCAGTGAAGTGATTTGATTTAAATGTTGTGAAATAAAAAGGAAATAGAATTAACGGAAAATGAAGAGAGATAGAGAATAAGGACTTGCTGTCAGAGCTGTTGTTCAGAGAGCTTGCTGTTCAGATTGAAATTTCTTCTATTAGTTTGGTGGAATGAAGAGAGTTCAAGTGAAACTATTATGCTATTTAATTACTGTTTGTAAGAATTATTAAATTAAAAACGAGCAAAATGGTAAAATAAAATTCTATATTTAAATCATAAATTAGGATTGTGAATTAGACAGTGATCCTAAACAGAGCGACAATGGATATTCAACTGGAATAAGAAATAAAGAATTCTGTTTTGTTCTTGCGAGCTTTTGACTAATTTAATGGGTTATGATATGACTCAAGAGTAGGGTAATGGAGGGAAGATATTACAGTGTTAACTTTCAAATAGGGAAAATAATACTGATGAATGAAAGTATATATTTTGAATACGGCAAAATAAAAAACTACCATATTTATCATTCTTTAGTTTTTCCTTAACAAAGCTACCATAATTTTTACATAAATATATACTACTTCGAAAATAAGGATTCATTTACTTTAAAATAGAGTACAATATGAAGGCTACTTCTTATATTCATTCAAAAAATTATTGTTTTAGTTGATAAAATACGTAATAAATCATATGAGAATACACATCATGACTAAAACGTTAACTGTACTAAAGAAATAATTTTTCTTACCTAAGAGCATTCATTGTCGGAGAGGATGGAGAAGTGTTAAACTTTCTCAATGTTAGAAAAATTCAAGAATAAATTCTAAAGTAAAATATATATCCTTTTATACTTTCCATTATTAATATTTTTTCATTACATTTATATCGCTTACCTTTATCAATTATTTTCGAAAGTACAACAATAAGAAAACAATGAAAAGTGAAAATATATAGTGAAATTTTTAAGCAATCAATTGTAGTAAAAGTAATATTGAAACATTTTCGGCAATTCTTATTTTAGAGGATTTTCAATGAATCGGCAAACATTCTTATCGTGAATTTAGAAAAGATAAATGTTTATCTATACTTTCATTTGAAAATATTTTTTATTCTTTTTATGTGTCTCTTCTCAAAAGACAAAAGCTTAAAAACCATTTAAAACGTCCATTTTATTTATTACACAATTAACTAGAAAATATATGAATCATTTTAACTCTCCATCTGTATTAGTAACTAAATAAAATATTAAATTAAATAAAAATAAAAATGAATGATCTTTAAAAACAGATTACTTGAAAAAGAGGCTCATTGTTCTGGCATAAAAATAAGCAATAATCGAAAACAAATTAGAAAACATTCAATAAATTTCTCATTTTGTCTTAAATTATAAGTAATTGAATTAAAGTACGAATGCTTGTTTATATAATTAACATTTTTTAATACTAAGTAATACACATTAATTATTTCACTTTTGCCAAAAAAAAATTCAATTTCTCATAACAAATAAAAATATATCCTAAAATAATACAAGAAAATTAATCACATGAAAGTAATTAATTCAAAAATAAAGAGCTATATTTGTAATCAAAATATTCTTAATATGTATTTCAATGACGCTTTTAAATTCTTGATAGAATGTTGCTTATTATAACGAACTAAATTCGTCTAATGGATATAATCTTATGTTTCAAGACATATTTAGTTTAAATAATGATTCAAAATTAAGTAATTTTAAACATGTTTCAAGATACATGAAGTTTAATCGTAAGATTCAAGATACTTACAATTTAATTGTGAATTAAGATGAATAAAGTTTAATTATGAATCCTGAGAAATTAAAATTTTAACGATTTGAGAATGATTTAAATCGCAAAAAGTGTTATTTTAGTTATTTTTTTTCTTTTATAAATTAAAAAAAGATTTTTAATTTTGTTCTTATATTTTAATTTATTGTATTTTTAATTTTTGCTTTTAATTTTTTTCTATTGTTTTTCCTTCGTTTTAAAGTCTGTAAAACTCTTCTGCATTAGTACTTCTCGCTAATAGAGGACATTCCTATATTTCGGGCTATAGATCAAGCAGGAAAATTTTATTTTATATGCTTTAGATTAGTGTGATTTTGCTGCTATGCTAAATATCTCGAATGAACTTTTTAATATTTTTTAATTTGTTTGATTTAATTTTTGTATTGCTCTTTTTCTGTTTCGTTGATTACAGATTGTGTTTATCTTTTTGCTTATGTATGAATTTCACTTAAATTTTTTCATTTTCACTTTTATTTTTAATTGTTTCTTTTGAATCTTGGTATTTTTGAATTGATGGAATTTCTATGTTGGTTTAAAACTTTTCTGCTGGGCTTGTAAAACGTGTTAAAGTAGCTAATATACCAAAAGCCAGAATCAGTATTTATAAATTTTATGTTTCATTTTCTTTTTTGGTTTATTTCTCTCCTTCATTTTCATTGTTTCATATGTCTATGCTTGTACTTTTCCATAATTTGAAGTTCATCTTCACGCTATTTTTTTATGTGTTCTTTCATGTTTTGTTCTTTTTCTTTCTCCAATCTAAAAACAATTCTATGATTTTTTTTTGTATTTTCAAAAAAATCTCCTAAATTCTAACTTCTATAGTAATGTTATTTAGTTATTTCGTTAAATTACTAAAATATTATTTTAGATAAACATACGCGCTGAAGCGTTGAAAATTGCGTACTAAGAAGGAAACGAGCTACAATTGGGAAACTTTCTATTGATAATTGAATGGTGTACGATGTGAAAATGTTCCAAATTTGGTACCAATAGGCATGACCAAACATCCTGCAGTGGTACAGAAATCAGGTAGAGGGTCCTATATGAACCGGAGCGTAGAGGACGATTCATAAAAGTAACGATTACATTCCGACTCAAGAACTTCAGTGCGAAGAATGCCAGGGAGAAGAGTGAGAAGACATTTCGCACAGTTAAGGATTTTTGATGGGGACCTGATCATTGGCATGAAACCCGTAGGCTAGTGGACGCCCGTGTTGCTCGTCAGATCGATCGTTTGGAAAACATGTTGGGAGCAGTGGATATGGGATGGTACCCTTATCCGAAGAACCGGATTGGAAGCGACCAGGAAGACGATAAGGCAAAGGGTCGAAGAATCATGATACAAGCACCATGGATCCTTTTTAAGTCATAGAGATATACTTCAAAAAACACATTGAAGAAGAATTACAATCTTTTCCGCATGCTAAGAATCATACAAGAGAAAATGAAGCTTCAACTTGATGTTTGCTGTTTTCCCAATCCTGATTGAAGCATGTATAAAAATATAAGATTGAAGAGGCTTGAGCCCAAATAAAATTAGATTCATGGTGGCATATCCTAGATAAAGTTTGATGCTCTTATTACGATAGCGTATGCAGAAATAAAAATGCACTATTTAGATGAAATGACTTATGGTCAAAACAGTGCGGTTTTCAGTATTTAGTAAACTGGTCTCAAAACCGTTTCAAAGAAATTATACAGTTCTAGTGATCTGATTATAAATCGACTCGGTAGACTCGGGTAAAATAGGAGAAATTTATCCTTTAGGGTGACACAGTGTGTAGCGTTTTGAGTTTGCAGTTATAAAAACAATGAGGCTATTTATTTTAAAGCAAAGAGATTTCGCTTCCAATAGTATTGCATCTCCGAAACTTGCGGACACTTTGTGGGCAAAAAGAATCTCTGTTGGTGGTACAATGCGTCTAAATCGAAGTGAGCTGCTATTGATTTGTGAAGACAGAACTCCCAAACAAGTCTTAACAAAAATTCCAGTGAACTTAAAAAAAGTTTTGCTGTTTACCTGTGTAAAAAAAAATACTTCGTTTTGAGCACTACATATGGAGCGATAGGATAATTGATGATATCATAAAGCTCTCAGAAAATGGTAAATATTTACAAATTAATAAGTGTGGCTTATACGTATTTGATCAAATGAGCCGATTGATTTCAAGGAGCCTGTTTTCATTTTTATAATGTCATAGATGTTAATAATGTTAATAACTCATCGCAAATTTCTCCAAGATCCTTGATTTGAACCTTATTAACGAACTGAGACTTGCATGCTTTTCTAACTTTTCTAAAATCTTTAGTAATCAACGTTGTCAATGCTTGTAAGCCGAATCAAAACCATAGAAGTGTGTTCTTTATCTGCTAAGCCCATTTATGGAAAATGTAACAACAACGGTGTGTTAAACACTTTTGTTGTGAACAATGTTAAGAACTATAATGAGAAATAAATGCTCAAAAGAATACAACGTTACTTTTTTCAAAAAAAAAGTTATTTCATTTTATGCAATAAAATTTTATATTTAAAAATCTTGCATGCGCTTTAAATTTTTTAAATTAAATTATTCTTTCTTTTTATATCGATATTTGAGATCCAAATGTCTATTCTCGATTTCTTATTCCAATCAAAATGACCATTAACAATCGTACTGGGTAATTCGCAAATTGAATATTATTTTAAATGCGCACAATTCTCTAATCACTAACTATTATACTGACACGTAGAGGGAATGTGCACTTATTGAAAAGTCGGTTTTCTTTTCTACCTTTAATTAAGACTGTTAGGTTTTTTTTGCATGTTTTTAACATTTTTATTTTTCGGAATATTTCACTACATGGATTAAATAAATCTAAAGCAATTCGTAAATTTTAAAATAAATTGACACTGGAGAAGTTTTGGGAATAAAATAGAAATTTAAGAAGAAAAAAAATGCTGACAGAAAACTGCGAAAAATAAATATGATTGCTGGCAAATTAAATGATTACAAAAGGCCAGCTGGAAAATCAATGGAAGTATGTGAAAGTACTACTGGGATTATCACTAGTTTTACTACATTTCACAGACTACCGCGGATCACTTTCACTTTTAATTTTATTATTCTCGATATTTTATTATTGATTTGAAATTAGAAATGTTATCTAGAAATGATAACTAGAAGGAATGTAAGAAACTTCTATGATATATAAAGAGCTGAACTTCGCTTGAATAATTATTCTTTATATATCAAGTATTGAAAAAGTTGGAAAGTCATAAATCATAACAATGAACTCGATCAGGTAAGTTGAATATTAATTTTTATAGCTTCATTTAATGTTAAATGAATTTTACAATATATAGTACCAATATCATTTTAAACTATTTATAAATTTTAAAAAAGAGCCTTACGACGGTTCTATTCCTTTTTCTTAGTTTTCATAACATTTTTCAAATTTCTCCTAACGTACCTATACCTTTCGTAGTTTATTGAATAATATATGCATGTTTGAATTTGATTTATCGTTATTGAAAATACATTAACCATACCAAAAAAAGCATTCTTAGAAATTTATAAACTTGATCTCTTCAAAACATCAGAAAATTTCTAAAATCTAATGTTTTATTAATTTTCAATATCCCTTAAAAAGTATGTTTATATTTACAGAATATGTTTATATAGATGATGCTTTCTAAGTCTTTATTATTTCGATACTGATAGAACATATTTAGTTTTATTTTATGAAGTTCGATAAATGTTTTGTTTTACTTTTTTCTTGTTGCGTCAAATGTTAGTGTAAGAGTGCATTAAATTGGCTTAAGATAATTTATTTTCTAAATTTCTTTTCAAAACATCAAGCGTTGAAAACCAAACTTAGAATTCGAAGAAACTCATATATATATATATATATATATATATATATATATATATATATATATAAAGTGGAAGAAAAGATTTGGTATTAAGAAACTGAATAAAAAGAAAAAGGATGAATCAATTTATAATATATAAAAAAGTTCTTAATAGAAAGATAAATACTTTTTTAAAAGGAATATTCCACAACATTGACTTCATATAAATTGTTATTTAAATAAAATAAAAATAATAAATTCAAAGAAAATCATCCTTTATTGTCAATTTGGTATAGTATCATAAAGTCACAATAGCCATTTAGTATTTAAATATGTAACAACACACACACACACACAGAGAGAGAGAGAGAGAGAGAGATAAATTTTCTTATAATGTTTTGAATATTATTTATATACAAAGTAGGCTTGGCGTTTTATAAGACTAAACTAATAAAACCGATTAGTCCTAAATACAGGGATATATATAAATTTATATTTTTTTAAAGAAAGTAATTTTAAAATTCTAATTAACTAATATTTTATTTCTAATAACTACGTAGGAAAATTGGTATTATCAGAGCTTTGGCGATGGTGAATTTTTCAAAATGCTCATTATTTAAATAGTTTATAACCGTTATAGTCATTTTCTACATTTCGTTAAAACTTCTCTGTAGTTATGTAATAATAGGTTACCAATAAATTTTGATTGAAATCCGTTAAATCTTTTCTGATAAGGTTTTTTCCTAATTTTAGCTTGAAATCATTTTAATTAATTTTTTATCGTGATTTAAGTGTAAACTCAAATTATAAAATTATAAAAGTAAGCAAATTCTATAAAAATTACGAATAAAATTTTTTATATTTCAAATAAATATTTTTATGAATTTTTTTAACAATTATTATGAATGAAAATAATACATAAAAAAAGAAAACAGTGACAATATTTATTTAAATTTAATTAAAATTTTAAAAAGTAGTATAAATTTTAAAGCGACAGATAAGAATTAAAAGGCTCTTCAGGATGTTACTCGTTTTCTATATTTAAGATTTGTATTTTAAGATGAAAGTATATTTGAAAATAATTTAATCAGAAGTTTTCTAATTTCAGTAGTTTTGAAAAACAAATTATGAGATTCAATGAAACTCATAATAGAAACAATATGAATAAATTATGTATACCAAATATGTTTTTTGAGACACGAAAGAGTCACTATATTTAAAATTCTAATATTTTTCTTTCCATCTCATTTGTAGTATGTCTATGGTTGCTATGGTATTGTTGGTAGGGATTGCATCAGCCTTACCGAGTGAGTATCGTTTGAGATCCTTTATTAATCAATTTAAATTCAAATGCGATAGTAAAACTAATTTGTAAAAAATGGAAATAATTAAAGCTTTTAGCTTGATATTTACTAGTGTAACACTACTGTACTTATATATTTTGTTTGTAATAAGGTTAATTGAGAATGCTTAATTTATAAAATCTTAAGTAAAACCGAAGAAGATTTAAACAGTTTCTAAAGAAATATATCAATAAAATAAATGGTTAGAATAATTTTTTTTAATAAATCTAAGGCTATTGTTAAATTTAAAAATCCTTCATGAAGCTTAAATCGTCATTATCGTTAAGCTTATCCAAAAGTAAATATGACAAAGTATGTATGTAAATAATACTAATTTTATAATTAGATTTATAAAAATAATTCTAGATGCATACTCATATACAGATGGAAATGAGG
This sequence comes from Nephila pilipes, assembly GCA_019974015.1. Lineage (NCBI taxonomy): Eukaryota > Metazoa > Arthropoda > Arachnida > Araneae > Nephilidae > Nephila > Nephila pilipes. Next base: position 4,131 of record BMAW01034739.1, on the reverse strand, counting down.
AATGTTTTTTTAAATTTAAGAATTAGTTAATGCCATATTTAACTCATAAATGTTTTTGCTATCAAATGCTTTTCAAATTTAGTATCCCTATACTAAATTTTAACACTGGAACTATTTTCGAGAGAATTTCATGAAATATTAAATTGCGTTATATCTAAGAGGCATTTTAATATTGATGTTAGTTACATCAATTTTGCTTTTGTACTTTTGTGGGAAATAAAAATTCAAGAGTAATTAATAATAACTTCTAAATAAAGACTTGTGAGCATTATATTAGATACTAATAATAAAATGAATAACACAGATAACAGGCTTTCCCAAAATGTTTATAGAGTTTCTTATTTTCATGATTTTTCTTTTTAACCTTAATTTCTAAGAATTATTTCATATAACTCATAAAACTGCTTCGTACGGATAATATATTTACTTAATTTGAGAAAAAAATTAAATTATTAATTGAGCCGTTTGTGTTTGTGATTCCCTTACATGATATATACCCAGTGTTAGAAAAAGATATAAATATGTATCACTCGTACGTATATGTTTAATTATTTTTTTGTGTATTCGAACCTAATTTGCCAACATAAAAAGTTAAAAAATGTTGTATGTAAAATATAATTAGTTAGAGAGCAAATTAGAAAACATATTGTTTTGTCGGAGAGAAAATTCTTTATTATAGTAACACATTATCATATTTGATCACAGAGTTGAAATGGCTTAATTTTTTTAAAAAAATATGTATTTCAATGTACATTTATTTGCATGAAATTGTGAAATTTAATTTTAGAAATACAAATGTATAAAATTTAGGGTTTTTAAAGATTTCGTTTTTGATAATTAAGTGTAGAGGAAATAATTAGAAATAGCTTTCTGAAGTAAAAAAAAAAAACATGTAGAGGAAATAATTAGAAATAGCTTTCTGAAGTAAAAAAAAAAAATACTCAACTGAGATTTTAAAATTTCATTCCTCAAGAATGCGTAAAAATTCTTTTTATCATTGTGTTGACATAAATAAATAAATCATTCAAAATATAATAAGGAGAGCAAGATAAAGAAAAAAAAATCATCTTTTTATTATTTTTTTTTTATTTTAAAGCCGTTTGCGAGTTGTTTAAATAATTTTCTGTAACAATGTACCAAATGATTTCATTGGTCTAGAAATTTTTAAGCTACTTTTTTCAGCTTTTTATTTTTCACGATGGTTATGTATTTAAAATAATAATTTTTTTTATAATCAAAATAAATTTTTTATAAATTTTCTGGGTTTTTTGTATAACAATTTTGACAGCTCTGGGCATGGAATAAAAATTTTGGTAATTAATTATTTTCTCAAACATCCACAAAATTATATACAGATGTTTTTTTATTGATTTTATTAGTGCCTGATAAAAATGTAAGAAAATAAACAACACTAGCACAACCAAACCATGCACAGAATTGCATTAAACACTTTTAAGATTAAGAAAAACTGCTTACAAACATAAAAATTTGTAGAAGTAAGAATTTTAAATATTGACGTATTTTGAAAAATTTAAAATTTCAGAGATTAATGTTTCTTGAAAATTAATTTTTTTTTATTTCTTTTTGAAATGCATATATCATGTGTGTTCAAATATGGTGAATATGTTTTTTTTCTTAATGTGTACCTAACCTTAAAAAATGTGTTCATAGAGAACCGTGCCCTTTAATATTGTAATATCTTTCAAATAAATGGGTAATATTAATCTTGCAACAATTTATTTTATTTCCATCAATAAACTATAAAGAACTATCAAAACAAAAAAATGAAAATGTTTGATGCTATGGTGTTTCAGATGAATTATCTTCAATGCTAGCAAACAAACCCGATACTTCTATGCCCCAGAATACGATGATGGGACAAACTCTTAAGGACCTTGATATTGAAATTTGTCCTGACAATGTCCATCTGTGTCCTGGTACAGCTGAATGCTGCAAAGGAGAGGATGGAAAGTATGACTGCTGCCCTAAAGCTTCTGTTCCAATAGCAGGTATGATATTACAGCTTACTCAATAATTTTTCATAATACAACTCGAATCTGAACCCTATTTCTAAAATATTTCATCCTTCTGGCTTTTAAATTTTTTCATTCTTATATTAATAGAGAAGCTAAGCTTTGTTTCTGAGATAAATAGAGTAGCTTATTTTGTGTAGAAGACTTATTCATTCTATGTTTATAAACGTTTGATTTATTGATTGTTTGTTTATTAACATCGTACTTAGAAGCAATACAGGAGGTATTAGCAACAGATCTCGTAATTTGCAGACTTGCTCAAGTGACAAGGACGATATCTGAGCAGGTACTCCTCCTCTATAAACTTCCACATCGTACCAAAGGAAGGACTTTAAGCTTCTACTGATTTAACTGCATCAACCCGCTGCACAGCGAGTCTTTAGTAGCATCAAACTAAGCCAACCACTTGACAAAAGAAAAAAAAAATGACCGAGAGAATATAACCATGACAGTTTGGCTACTTCAGCCACTATGTTTATCAGGAAAAGGGAATTCTAATTTAAATTCTTTTGTTAGTAAATTTAATTTTTTAAGTAATCTTTCTCATTGAAAAAAGTAAACTTATTTTTACTTAAGACTCCCCAGTAATTAAATCGAAAATTCGATATATATATATATATATATATATATATATATATATATATATATATATATATATATAGAGAGAGAGAGAGAGAGAGAGAGACGTTAGCTCAAAATTACAAAAATCGTTCCCACTGTCCCATTTCGAAGCTCTAGGTTGATCTTAAATGAGCATAAGAAAATGCTCATTTTAGTTAAATATTTCAAAAAATTAAGAACTATATATTTAAATACAAGAGAAAATTTATATATATTTTTTTACTTTCTATGTATAATAAATAATTCAAAGTGATATAAAATTATTACTTTAATTTTTTTAAAAAACTAATCATACTAAAATATTAAACTTTTTTCTTAGGGGATTGTTGCCACCAATTGGGATTCATCTGGACTTGCTGTACATCTCTCGTGCCCAAATGCCATTGGTGGGGATGCTGGTGGACATAAATGCATCACAAATATTTATGCTAATTATTAAATACTTGAAAGTGCATAAATTTTGTAGTAATTTGTTGAATGAAATGATGTGAACAAAGCTTGTGAATTGTTTCTAAAATAAAATGAAATACAAGCAAAAGTGCGTTCTCTTGAATTTTCGTTTATAGGCGTAACATAAAATTAAATATAAATTTAAGTATTCGATTATTCATATGTTTCTTTTAATTAAAGTTCTTACTTGAAATAATGTGAAAACTTAGTTACTTCACTTATAACCAGAATAAATTTCCGTTTAATATCTTTTTAATGAGTTAATTTATTGAGTATTTTAGTGTCATTTTTGTGGGTATTTTTCCTTTAGTTACAAAAACTTGATCCTTAAACATTTATTTTATGTAATTCAAGTTCTTAATAAAAGGTTTGGCTTCTTTATTAAAATCGGTTTATTGTTCTGTTTAAAAAAGAAGGAATTCTTATGAAATACGTTAAAATAAAGAAAGTACTTATTGTATATATTTTCTGAAATTCATTAACGATTGTTTTGAACGCTTGCAAGAGTAAAATTGTACTTAAATCATTATTAATTAGATTACATAAGTTTCATATTTTTCTAATAAAAAATCAAAAGAATTTACCATACTATTGTATTGTTAATCTAGTTTAGAATAGGATCCACACTTTTTGTACAAATTTCTATTTAGATTAAAGGAATAGTAACAAAATATTTCTCTAAAACTGGAACATTAGCATAATTCCAATTGAAATAAAATTCCTCAAAGAAAAACGTTTCTGCTCTGAGGGTAGTTTTGTAATAATTTCTATATTCATTCGCTTCAAAACACCATTATTTTGCAACACGTCCCTGAATGTAAACAAATGTGTATAATAAAGTATTATAAATGCAACAGTTATAATTTTTTATTTGCTTATGCATGGACATTGTTGCCATACCTGCATTGTTACCTTTAGCTTTTATTGAAAATATATATAATTATGCCTTATGTCACACACACACACACACATAAACAAACAAAAAAAAAAGAAGAGAGAAGTGAAGAGAAAGAGATAAAAAAATAAA
>BMAW01034725.1:213451-258508 GCA_019974015.1 Nephila pilipes | reverse complement strand
GACACGTCTTCGATGATCCTCGGTACACAGTTGGAAGCTCTTATTCGTCGCTAAACACTACATGTCCCAACTCAGCATCATTCCAACCTGATCGAACCAAGCACCACTGTAATCTGGCTCCACAGTATGCAAGCGTGATTGGCAGGGGGTGTAGCGTTCGGTAGGAGTGTAGATTTCACTATAGCAGCCGTCTGTGAAGGGTCATGAAGGACACTCGTGTGCGTGTCGCACGTCTGATGGTTGATTACGATGAACCAGGCGCTGTGATAGCTGATATGACAATCACTCAGTCCTCCTGATCTGCTGTGGCCCTAGGTCAACCGGTACCATCAGGACGCTGAAATCTGCCGTTGTTGACACACTCTTTCCAGCATCGTCTAATCGCCTCATCGCTTCGATCCAAATGTCTAGCGATTGTTCGATTCGTCCAACTAGCCTCTTTCTTTCCGATAGCAAGACCTTTTAAAACTCTGACATCTGCACATATTGTGTAGGTATCCTTCGGCTGGACATTGTTAAAGCCGACGTAAGATATCCGCAGTCGAAATGCAAACTAAATTTGACCATCCGATTGAGAATTGCTCCTTATATACACCTGCTGAATGCGCAGTTCCGATGCGCTGGAGCACCAGTTATTCATTCATTGGACACCAAAGTTTAATCATTTGCATGTTCGGTCCAAATATCTTTGCATACGAATTTCTTTACAATCGGACCACTCCTTCTTGGAGGGTCGTTTTTTTTTTGTTACAGAATGTATACATGAAATAAATATGTATTAAAAATATATAAAAAAAGATGGAAAAGATTTATAATTGAAGAGCTATTCTAGAAAATTTATTTAGAAAGGCTATAATATATCACAATTAAAAGAAATATTGCGTTAAGAATGTTAAATTAAATTTTTAAAAATGAAAATTAAAAAAAAAGCAGAACTAGTTTGAATAAAACTAAAATTCTTTATTATTTTTATTAAAATAAATAGACATCAAGCACGGAAGATAAAAAATAAACACAGATGTAGGAAGAAGATAAAATAAAAAGAAAGCTATATACAGTTTTAAGAAGCTACATTTAAAAGTGCACCTAATGGCTGTTAAAATTACTATTGATGCTAAAGTTAAAATATCTTTTTCATGAATTACATAATGGAACTTTTTACATTGACAAAATTTTAAGTTTAAACTTGATTTTATTTCATATTATTTTACTATTCCTGAAATTTTCAATTATTCAATTATCATTTGCTAGGTTATAATTTGCTCATTATACGATTCCAATTTGTTAAATTTATTAATTAATTTATTATTTAATTTTAATAAACTATTTTATTTCTCGAATAGCTATTCTTTTCAATACAGGAGCAATTTCTCAGAAGGGAACTGCATCATTTTTCTATTCGCTTCCCATCATCGTTATTTTCCGTAAAGAAACGATTCAGTTGACCAGCATATCCATTCATTTTTAAAGAATGAAATGTCAATGCAAGTATTCCAGAGGGAACATTTTTCACTAAATATTTTCAGTTTTTCATCAATGTCGCATACTGTCTCTAACCATAAATAAAAATCGTTCAGCAATACTTCATCTTTTCACTCTCATCGTTCATCAATTTTTTCGTTCGAAGTTTCATCTCATATTATACGATTTCAAGCTCTTTCAATTTTCTTTCTCAAAATCATTTATTTAAGCTTGCACGCACACAGGTTTCTAAAGTATCAACACGCGTGATTTGATCATAATTCTCATTTAATGGCGTACATTTAACTACTTAAAAACTTTTAATAGTATTAAATTTAAAGAATTTAACCAACAATACGAATTGAAATTATGATGATAATATTATTAATAATAAAATTATAAGATTGGTTTTTTTTTGAATTTTTGTAAGCGATCATTCATATATAAATTTATTCCCCCCTTTTCTTCAAATCTAAAAAAAAAAACACATAACATGAAAGACTTAAATCATTAGATTAAAATCAAGATAAATATATGTTAAATATACATAAAAACTAATTTCAAACACTATGCATGAGATCATTTGCTTAGTAGTTACTTGGTGGACCTGCAAAAACCTTTTGTCCACACTCTATTAAAATGTTGTCAATAACATTATATATAATAATCATTTCATTATAATGAAAATAAAATGGAAGCTTGTACTCTATATACCTAATATAAATCAATATATTTGCTTAAAATAGTTCATAAAAGTTTAAAGAAAAATGTAGAGATTTTTTTACTTTTGAGTAAAATAAATTTCCTTTTTAATAATAATTCTTTTCTCTCAAATCAGTGCTGTATAGCAAAAGAACAGCGATATTTTTGTTTTTATAAGTTTTTGTTTAATTTCATAAAATGCAATAATACCGTTGTAGCACTTTTGTGACTTATTCTACAAGATTACATTGAAGGCAAGACCATGTTCCCGAGACCAAAATTCTTTATGAATTCATATACGAGATTAGGTGAAATACTTATATATTTTCTGTCAAGTCCAATACAATTTCAAAGATTCTTGAAAGAAACCTCTGTAAAATTACAATTGGTGAAAGTAGAAAAGACTTTCTGCCTCTTGTCAAAAGTAAAATTCCTAGTGTGTCCAAGTCTATAAATGTCGTTTGGACACCTTTATTTCCCTTAATAGTCATGCCACTACCAAGAGTTTGCTTGCTATAGAATGAGGGAATTGGTAGGGTCTCCCATTATTGCTGGTTTGATAATTTTATTTTTGAATGGGTTTAAAAGAGGTTTAGAGAAATATTTATAACTCTTAGAATATAGACTCTATAGAATATAGAATCTATAGAATATAGAATAATGACGGAATCGTTTGGAAATAGACTTCATGTTGATGTAAAAGATGGCAAAAGCAGAACTCATTATTATTTTTCTAAGAATTCGATTACTTATAAATTATTATTTTCTAATTATTTTAGGGGGCAGGTTTATTTATTGCATCTTTTTGTATTATTTTACCCAGTTTTATCAGTTATAATTCTTCCAACAAGCCCAAGTTCCTTTTATGAAGCTTATGCAAATATGTAAGAACTGAAACGAATTGCAGAATCTAAGCTTTCGGCATATTATATAAATATTAATCAAACTATTGAGAGGAGAGACGACAAATTACATGAAAGAGTAATTCAATGAGTTTAGGTAGCCTGTAAAAGATACTACTGTTCTATTTTTATTATTTTTGCTGAAGTTGACGTTTTTTAAGTATGAACTAAAATTATTTCTACTTCAGGTTGAAGGACTCTTGATTTCCTTATTAATCTAGTACAATCTGTTCTTTTATAGAATTAAAGCTTTTATCTTTTGGTTACTGTAAAAAATAGAAGTAGTTCTTCTAAAAAACAATATAATGTCTCCTCTCATGCTGAGAGTTATATGTACCTCCCCTGAATGAAAGAAAATCCATGTCCTTAATCTGATTCTTTATGAGTCTCTGATTCAAATTGGACATTTACAAATTAATCAAGCTAAATCCCGAATTATGACCTGATGACGATGATGCAGAAAAACAAACGTTGTAGGTAATTTATTTTTAAAAATATTTAATAACTCTAATGTAATATCTTATTAGGAATGTCCTAATTAAAAGAAAGTAAAGAGAAAAACCGAAAACATCAGACTTGTGTAAAAGTTTCTAATTGATCCATAAAATGTGATTGCCAATCCTATGATCATACTAACAACAAATCAGAATGACATTTTAGCTCTCTCGCTATAGAATATATGAAGGCAACTGCTATTGATTAAAAAGGGATGGAAAATGCCAATAGAGTTTAATACATATAAGAAGAAGTTACAATAAATTTATCAAAATTAACAGATATTTATCCTCTTATCATTAAGAACAGCGAATCATTGTTTTATTGTACAGTAGTATTAATAAAGAAGGGTCATATGAATATTCAGACAAAATTAATTTCAACCATTTATTGAATCTAACATTTAGCATAGGACCTAGAAATTAGTTCCAAAGATCAGCATTATATTACGAGTATTTTCACTAGTTTAGGAACATTTAACGGATAGCGAGTTGCTCTGGGACAGGGGGATGCAATGATCTGTGACATCAATTACTATTCGTATCTATGGGCCTTTTTCATAAGACTTGAGCATAACAAACTAGTTAAGAGAAATGACAATTTTTTAGAAGATGGGTTATAATTTAAGTTAGTTGAAACGACGAGTAAAGTAACTAACAGTGAAAGTGTAGAAAATAATTGAGAGAAAATGAAAACTTAAGGGTGGTGAAAAGTAATAGAAAAAAGTAATAGATGTGTCGTATGTGTTGGTGTGCACGCATTCTTAAGAGACAAACTAAATCCCGCTTGTATAAAGGAACCGAATGAAAAGGATGAAATAACAATGGAATGTTATTTTACACAGAATTAAACTCTTTTAAGCTAATAGCAATATTTTCTAATAATTTCTTTCCTAGATAAAATACTTATTACCTAAATATTCTTGAACAATTTTGCCGATATATGTATATTTTTGTATAAATATGGAAATAGTGGAATTTGTGTGTGGTAAATAGGGTAACTTTCTGTTAAAGTGCAAATAACTTTTTTTATTGTTTTCCTACAGAATAAGTCAAATTTTCCATTTCAAATAGTCTTAAAAAATCCCCTTTTCAATGTCAATATTAATCAGGGGTGGGAGTAATAAATAATAAGACAGTAGGTGAAAAACTTTTTATTTCATACATATTTACTTATTATCATTTTTAATATACATTCCTCTATCCCTTACAACGATCCATGCGAATCTTCCATTATTCGATACAGTGTTGGAAGTCTTCTGTTAGTTCTTTCAGTATGCGTGCCTCTCTCTCTTACTCAGCTCCCACGGAATCAAATTATGCTCTTTTTAATACAGATTTCATTTTACGAAACTGATAAAAGTCAAATGGCAGAACACTGTGTGCTATACTTGACTAAAATCTCTTGAGAGACAATGTGGAATGACTTGTTCTTCCACAATTCGAGTAGTTTTTGTCTTCTTCTTTCATGGAGTACAGCAAGAACTTGAAGATTTTAAAATTGATCAATAGTTTGACCTTCAGGAACCCAGTGAAGGTATACAATCCCAAGAATAACGGAAAAAAAATCATTATTAGTTTAAATTTTGATTTGCTCATTCGAGCCTTTTGACTCTGGTTGAAAATTTCAGTGCATGGATTGGCACTTAGTTTCAGGTTCATAAGTAAAACACCATGATTCATCACACGTTTTTATCCTATCCATTAAGTTTCGTTCCTTTCAATGACATTCAAAGTGTTAATACAAAAAATTTTGCGAGGTTTTTGTTGCTCAAACGTGAGCATTTTAGGCATTCTTTTGTCAGAAACTTTTTGCATATTAAAATCGTTGTGTAAAATTTGTCAATTCCTACAGTCGCATGAATATTTAACAGACTGTCATACCGAACCAGTTTACCGATTTTATCGGGATTGTCATCCATTTTTGACGAGGAAGGGCGTGCCGGGCATGAATCATCTCCAACAACTTCTAGGTAATCTTGAAATCCCTTAAAGCACTCAAAAACACAAACATGATTTAAACATTCATTGTCATACACTTCTTTCAATATAATCTAAGTTTCAGTAGTGGTTTTTCTAAGCTTAAAGTAAAATTTCACAACAGTTTGTTGCTCCATTATTACACTTATCATTTTTCCGGTGAAAAAGAAAAATAACTGTAATGCCAGCGAAGACTACGGCTATGTAGATTTACTTACGAAACATTGCATTCGAAAGAGAAGGCTTCAAACGAAACAGCTGTTGGTTGACTGTTTTTGGCTCATGCATGCTTCTTTGGTAGCAGCGTCATTTTCGTTTTTTTTTTTTTTTTGTCACACCTTGTATATTATAAAAATTATATAAAATATTATTAGAAACCATTTCTCTGAGTGATTGTCTTAAATATAACTTTCTTGGATTAAAAAATTGAATACTAAGAATTTATTGAGTATAAACTGTTAACTTGCTTAATTTTAATAAGGTCTATGCAAATTCTTTCTGTATATGGAAATTTTATTTAATTTTTGAAGGATTTTCTGTTACAACAATGCCATCAATTGCTTTGAAATATTAAAATAACATTTATTCTGAGGATAGAAGTAATGCTACGAAAAGAATGACTTTTGATTTCCCTTAAGTATTAAAATGTGTTCTACTAACAGACTACAAATTTATAAAGAATAAATATTTTGCTTTATTTATGATTATTAATCTTTTTTTATTTTATATCTTTTTTCAAATTATTGAAATTTACGATACATTTTAAAAAATTATATATCTTTAAAATAATACTACCCAAATATTATATTAAATACATTTTGCTAGTTGGTATCGTTTAATTAATTTTTATTTTAATTTCTTACTTGTTAAAATATATAAGTAAATGTATCTTTTAAAAATTAATTCATATAAAATAACACCCAGTTATAATATTTCAATAAATTAATGGTATGTGCTAGAAGTACTTTTTCAATGAAGAATTTCCATTTGAACTTACAGAGAACTATTAGCTTTATTCGGCTGAAAGGCGCAATTTGTCTTAACACACTGCAAAAACACCTTACTTGACAATTCTAAAAAAGTAAAAATAAAAAGATTGATGGTAAACTGAAAGATTAAATACAGAAATATGTTATATTATCCCAAAAGCACCATTAAAGAAAACATCGCTTTTTTTTAATCCCTTCCCGCATTTATGCAATTACCTAGTCACGTCATACGAGATAACAATAAGATCACCACTTTGATGCGGTACAGGCTTCTTTTTTTTGTCTTAATTGGCTTAATTAGAACCGTATTGGAGAAAAAAAAACAATTTTTCCTCATTTCTATGATACGATGGTAATAATAAAGGAGCATTTTGTGAGCACTGAAACATAATGCAGCAATAATGCGACCGAATATGATAAATTAGATTTAGTATTTGGTGGTATGGCCAATGTAATTAATCGTTTCCTTTGAAAAAATGATTAAATTTCCGCTCCTTAATTTTTTAAATCCATGTTCTTAATTTAGATTTTATTTTAATTCCTAAAATTACTTTCGGGCTTAGATTGCGTTAAAAATGTAATTCTTCATATGAGTGAGACAACCTTTTTTTTTCTTTCGGTTTTTTTTTCTCTCAGGTTTTTTTTTTTTTTTTTTTTTTTTTTTTTTTTATCAGAGATTAAATTTATTGCATTTTTTCCCATATCAAGAAAAGTAGCTCCTTGAACTGTTAAATATCAAACTGTATTTTTCGTAATTGATAAAGTCTCTTTTTTCTTTGTTTTAGATTAACGGTAACGAATAGCTGTCCAATGGATTTGAGGTATTTCCCGATGGATCGACAACAGTGCACCGTTGAAGTGGAAAGCTGTAAGTAGAATTAATTATTCTATTCCTTACCACTTTCATGTTTACGTAATATATATCGGTTCCAATGCATCTTCATCTAAATAATTATATATATGCAAAGTATATAAAGAACTCTAAATTATATATATGTAGAGTTGTACAGAAAAATGTCACCATGTTCCGCGAGACGAAAAAAATTGAGAAAACTTTTGAAAATCAATTTTAGAATTATTGATAAAAGAAGAAAAAATATATGCTTGATAAAACAAAAAAAAGTGAAAAGAAATTTGATAAAGAAGTAGTACAAAAAGTACATGCACAAAGAGTGGTAGAAATATTAGTGATTGAAAAATACAATTGAAAAGTATTACAAGGATGGTTAAAGAAATATATTTGCTTGAAAACAGATGGCATCATTAAAGGAAATTGTTGTTACTGTAGGGTACTGCCTTTTGTTATACCGTGACATTGATTCATAAGTTAGTTTTGATTTGGTAGTCATTTGTTGAGTCCTGGATTCATCCTTATGTATAGGAAACCAAACAAAAAGCAAAAAGTTGAATTGATTCTGGTGAATCATTTCCAATAAAGAAGAAGATGATCTCGTAGGACAGGAAAGTTATGTCAAAGAATTTTTGAGGTGCGAAAATCGTCATGATCACAAATACGAGTAACTGAGAGAGTTATGATGCTTATTGAAAATAAATCATTTTTGAATTTACGAGCATTATCTCTCGAAATATTTAAGGACTTATTGAACGACCCTCGTACCTTCACACCTCTGAATTTTTAATTTATTTCCCTATTTGCACAATTCTTCTTGTACTTGTATAATTCTGAAGTTACGTGAATCCTCAATATTAAGCATTATTCACCTTTTCAATATCGTCCACACTTTTTTAAGCATTTGTGCCAATTCGAGAATAACTCGTGAGGAAACTTGTCAGAGAAGAATTTCTGCGGCTTTTGTCGACACTATGCTTTAATAGTAGTTTTGTTCTTGTCGTTATAAAGAAAATGATGTCGTTAAAGGCATTCTTTCACATTTTAGAAAAGATGCAAATTATAAGGTGTAAGGTTGAGTGCAATGGTGCCTCGTGGTTTCAACTTCACCTCATGTGGGTTGCCATCTATTTAAACTCTAGCATATTATTGACTGATTTTTCATTGCACGCAGTTTTCCGGAACAATAACATTTTCAAAAAACGAATAACAAATAAAAAGTTATGGCTCTGAAGGCATTACTTTTTATAATCATGACTGCTGTTATTTGTATGAGATAATTAAATTTTGTAAAGAGCAGATATAAAAAAAGAATTTTTGGAAATTTATATATTTAAAGGATATGATGATTGATGATGTTATGATTAATGATGATATTTAAGGCGAAAATTTATAATCGAAGTGAATATAACCAAAAATAATAATAAAAAAAGGTTTGATTTTTAAATTGTATACCTTTAATATTTTATTTCCATTATTTTGATATATTTTTCGCATCTATGAAAAGTTATTTTAAATAATAAATATTTTCAATTGAAATCAAAATGAATAATACTTTAAAAATTAATTTATTTTTGTATTCTTCTCTTAAGAGTTTAATTAAACATAAGGAAATATTTTTATTTTCTTTCAAATGGAACGGAAACATCATTTATGCAAAATATATTAATAATTCATATTATATTTTATTCAGAAAAGAGAAAAAAAATGAAGTAAACATTTGATGCAAAAATTGTAATTTCAGTTAAAATGTTTGTACAAAATGTAAAAGAAGAGAAATTTTGTTAAAGTAATTGAAAAAGAACCTTTTTTTTGAAAAACTTTAAATTCATATGACTATTTTCACAATAATTTCTAAGTTAAAATATTAAAATAGCTATTTAGAGAGACTCTTTTCATATTTGAGAAGCCACTGAAAGAAAAACAATAAATCTAATTTTGATTTATTTCTTTTTTTACGTAATCATTAGAAGCATAAAACATTCATAAATATTTATGATACACTAAAAAAGTTTCAATCACTAACATCATAATGTAAGCTAAACGTTAATTTAAAATTTCTTAAACTGAATCAAATATCATTAAATCTTAGAAACTTTTCTGGGGTCTATTGTTTAATCAGAAATAGGCATGTTTTATTTATTCTATAAAGAAGCAAATATATGCAAAATAAGTACAATTTGGCTGAATACGCAGAACAAATACAACAGTTATACAAAATTTAGTTGAAAAAAAACTCCTACTGAATTATTCTTAAAGAAAATTGAATATTACGCACTAAAAATAAAATTGTTTGAAATATCTGGATAAATATGCTTTGTTAAATACAGATGCTGTTTTTCTATTTATAAATTCAACTTCGAATCCTAAATTATATTATAAAATTCTTATTCTTTGTTTCACTTCAATTTAGATTTAGTAAGGTAAATGAGTAAAGTAAAATTAAACAAGAGAAACATAAATAGATTAGAGAATCAATGAAATGTAATATTTTTTCTCTTAAAAATTAGCCGTAAGTTACTTGCAGGAAACAAATATATAAATAAAAGCATTAGGCGTTCTAAATGAAACTGAATCACTAATCGGAATTTATTATAAAAATTAATCATCCAGAGATTTCAGGTTCAGTAATTAATCAATTTACTCATTTATGAAAAATTTAAAACAATATTTCCGTAATCATCGATAGACGAAGGACAAATGCCTTATTAAAAGAAATCCATACAAACTGCTGTATGCACCTGAAGCAAAATACATTACAGGAAAACTGACTTTCTAAGAGAAGTAATTATTTGTACAAAATGACAAATGATGCAAACTTCACCACAAAATCCGGAGCAAAAAAAAATCGAAGTAGAGGTGCCATAAAAAGAAAAGATACGAAAAAATACTTTTATAGCGAGTCTTTCCCTCTATACGCGAATTAAACCTAACTGAAAAAGATTGATTTTTGTTTTAGAAGATAATGTGTACAGATTGCAGGAAAATCATATGTTATGTCGTGTGGAGTTCTGTTAGAAAGATGAATCGATTAGAACGATTTTAGTTTTTCTCTTTTATTTTCTCCCTGGCGAGAATATATCTAGTCCATTATACTCCAGGTGAAAGTGATTACTCATGTTTTCTTATTCAGATAGACTTGTGGATTATGCAATGTAACTAAATTTACGAGTAATAGTGGCTTTAATGGGGGGCGTACTCTTAGAGTGTTATTTTAAATAACACGGGCAATATATTGGGTACCTATGAACATATAAAATTGTTTTTCAATATTAAGTGTGGAATATAACATTTTGATTATTGCTAACAAAAATAGTTGTTGTTTATAGATTTTTAAAAATTTAAACTAAATTAGTTAAACAGAATTCCCTAATATTACAAAACCAACTACATTTAACTTTTTTAGAATACAGAAGAAAAATTAGGATATTTATTTAATTACAAAAAATATAACCCCCCCCCCCCGAAAGTTATATACACAAACAAATATTAAATAGAAAATAATTGAAAGAAAGTAATAAAATCAACAAAAAGATATACAACACAATATATAAGTGTACAAATCAAGGTACGAAGGAAGTGAAAACAATTGAGAGAAATGAACTTTAAAAGAGAATACACGATATCATTTGTAAATTCAGAATCTGGCTTATGATAGACTTGTAAGTGTTGATTAGTTTCATGAGCCTAATATTCATTTACACACAAATGTTACATAAAAAAATATGGAGCTCTACCATGAAAATCAAAAGGTGACAATAACTGAAAAAAATCAAATAACGTTATAAGAAACCAAAAAATATACATATATATATATAAATAGAAAACCCAAACATTAACCAAAGAAAATACAAAACAAAAATTAATCAACATATTCTTAAAAAAATTATATAGTCAAATACCTTACAACAACAAAACTTTAACACAAACCTCTAAACAATTTATCATCTTTCATTCCAAATATAGCAATGCCAACTATCAGAGAAAATAATCTTTTAGCAAAAATTACTTTTTGAAGACATTAAACTGAAAAATGGAAAAAATAAAATAAAAATTATTAACAAAATAAAAAGATATAAAAACCATATTTAAATGTATGACTATAAATTTAAAAAAAAATATATTTTTTCAAAGGAGAAAAAAGAAGATCTAAAAACTATAATTGTTACATTTTAAAACTCTTTATGTGAAATTAAAATGATATTTTGTATCCAAACAAATTTTCTTAAGC
Source organism: Nephila pilipes (assembly GCA_019974015.1). Lineage (NCBI taxonomy): Eukaryota > Metazoa > Arthropoda > Arachnida > Araneae > Nephilidae > Nephila > Nephila pilipes. Next base: position 246,899 of record BMAW01034725.1, on the reverse strand, counting down.
TTATAAATGTTATAGTAAATCTCATGTGTCTTAGTAACCATTATAATATTACGTAAAACTTGGTTATAAATTACATTTCCAAATATATTTGTACTTAAGAAACTCTCAAATAAAGAAACTAGGAATCCAGAAAAAGAACATGTCCTTTTCATATGTTATAAGAAGTTTAATTATTTCCTAATTTTACAGAAATTTCAAATATTCCTCTTCAATTAAATTAATTTTGGTTTGCAGTAAATTTAAATACTGTGAATAAAAATATTAAAAAACATTTAACATCATCATTATTATTCATTTGTGAGAAAAAAATAGCTTCGCCAATTTATTTAAACATTTTAAAACTACTATAATTATGACAATTTATATTCATAAAATTATAGATAAATATTGACAAATTTACTACTAGTGGTAGTACCTTGTAATATACGTACAAATAAAATATTTTTTCGAATATATATATATACATATATATATATATATATAAGTGTGTATACTAGAAGGTGGCCCTGCTAGCAATTAATTAGGTTAAATTTATCTATATTTTTAAGAAGATAAATTATGAATGTAAGAAATTCCTTGAAGATGAACCAGTATAAATGAATTCATTTTAAATTTAACTAAATGTTTTAGAAAATGTAATAGTTTTTTTCAACAACATATCCAGTACTGGATAGTTTTATACGAAAAAATCAATTTTAATCCAGAATTCGATGGATCGTCACGTTTTATTATTTTGCACTTTGTGAGTTCGTAAGATTTTGAACCATAAAAATGACAAGTGACTGAATCAGATAAAAGAGCCATGACAAATGAAACTTGTTTTCGTAAGAACACACGTTTCATTCATTAATAAAATTTACAGAATATCGAACAAAACACATACCTCTTCGGAAGTCATAAATTTGTATACAATTAGTGATGGTTTTTTGAAGAACAGATCCGTATAAAGAGTGAAATGATACCATATGCTCTTTTTTTTTTAACAGTATCGTCCTTCTTGCAATACAGAAGCCATTTAAAACTTGTTTTAAGAATCATTGTATCATATTAATGTTTATTTCATATTTTGTTTGCCAATTGAAGGATAATCAGTGTTAGAGTTTAATTATATAATTGCTAGAATGATGAAACATATTATTGGATATTTATAACATCTTCAGACATAAGGTGCGTAAGCACGTTAATATGGCTTTAATCTTTTAAATTTGTATATATTTAGACTTATATTTTATTTACCATTTATAACAATTTTGATGCTCTATTATCCGGCAAAATCTGGAACCTGGTATGTCCATGGAACGAACATTCAGGATGAAAGAGCACTTACTGTATTAAGTGAGTTCTAAGAAATTTATTAAAGATTAATCAATAAAAATACGCATTTAAATTATTAAACTAAGAGATTGTAATATACATGAATCAATTTATATGCCCTTTTATGCATAAATTCATGCATAAAGACAAGTTAATATATATGTATGTGATTTATGAAAGATTCACGAAGAATTACTCGAATTTGTATAATTTTAAAAGAAATTATAGCTAATTAATTTTTTTTCTAGGAATGAGAGGTAAGAGTCTATATGCATTTCACTAGTAAAAGCAAATGAATTAATATAATACTAAAATAAATGTTTATATGTATATATATATTAATATATATATACATATATCAATTTTGTATGTTAAGCCCAAATATTTCCTCAAAACTGAAAATAAGATTTCTCCCAAACAAAATGGGTTATTACTTTTTGTAAAATTAAGATACTATTTGACTGTTTGACTAAGATACTATTTGACTGTTTGAAGTTTTTCGTATTTGATAAGCATTATTATTACAACTTTGAAGCATATTGTAGAAATAATTACTGAATATTTTATTTTATAATATTTTTTGTTCCTTTTAATTGTTACCATACCTTATTTTATACATTTAAATAAGCACCTAATTTTTTGGTAAGTTCCAATATCGAATATGGGTTCAAGCAACTACTAAATTAACATTTAAAATTTGAGTTAAATCTGTACCGAATCAAAAACATTGTCAAAAGAATAATTTTGATCTGATGTTTCTTTAATTTAATTTCAGTTCATACACCATCGTTACAAAAAAAATGTTAATATTCATTTTTGAATTTTAAGGTATAAATTAAATATATATTTTTATGGAAAATCTCAATAAATGTTTTTTGCAATGAAAGTATTTTACTCTTATGACAGTAGGGTACTGAATGTGGTCGTGGTTACCTGTTACTAATGACTGCTTAATGAATGACATTTTCTCACTCCAAAATCAGTTAATTATACTTTTTTTATTCACGATTTAAATTTAATTATTGAAACCAAAGTCTAAAGGATTTTTTGTGGAGAGTCAAATTGATCCTAATTCAAAAAACGTTCTTGAAATATAATTATACTTTCTTATCAATACCATGTTGAAAGATTTAAAATTACCTATTGAAGAAGAGATTATAGATAGAAAAAAAAATCATTTTCTTTATTCTGTAAGAATATTTTACAAATATTCAGGATCTTGAAGAATTTTCATTTCTCTTGTTCTTCTCTTTTACTTAGGCAATGAAACTTTAGTGTTCTTTGATATCTTTTTTACAGCAAAAAGTGAAAAAAAAGATGTTTTTTAAAAAAGACTCATTTCAAAAGTAATATGACAAAAATAGTTCGAAAGAATTCTTTGTGCAAATTAATTGCACCGTAAAGCAAGGCAAAAATTGTCGTTTTGAAGAGCCTGATACTTGAAAATCTCAAACAGTATATAAAAGAAAAGTAATACATTCCATTGTTGAAAGTTTTTCAAAGAAAAACAGTTTTTCTGAAAAAAAATAATGGCTTTAACAACAACAATACGGATTTAATGATATTTTTCTCTTTACTCTTATTTCAGAAAAACACATGCATCATTTTTAAAAACAGATTCAAATCTTTATCCAATAAAATAAGTTGGAGTCACATATAAAAGACTGAATTTATTTATATATTTTTAATTTATTCTTTCAAATATTTCTGCAATCTTACAGAAGATATCTACTTTTTTTTACACTGGTGAGTTTTTACACGAAATTCTTTACGAATAAACTCTTTTTAAAACCAATATATCGTTAAACAATGAAAACAAAAACTATTACAAAAACAAAATTTTTCCTGTTGTATTAAAATGCTCGTATATGAAGATAAATCTGTGATTATTGACTAACAAAGTAAATTAAAAATATTTGTAACTAATTGCTTGTAAAAACTAATTTTTTTTTCCAAAATTATATTAATTTAAAGAACTTTGATACAATTTTTTAGAAATAATATTTAATCCCCAGAATTTCATTTTAAAAATATAGATGTGAAAAAGTTTTTAACTAATTAGGTAGTAAACCTTCTCAAAATTGAATAATATAATTCAAAATGTTTTATGAAATATCATTCCTTTAGGAAATAAAATTGATACTAAGTGCGAATTAAAAAAAAAAATATTTAAAAGATTTTTATTTATCATAATTTTCTACCAAAATTTTTTATCCTGTACTGAAATGTTGACTTAACTTTCAGCAAATATTCTATCCTAAATGTTTCTAATACAATCAAATTTCAAGTCAATTATTTACCGTAAATGTATTATAGAAGTTATCTCAAGAATGCAGAAAAAATTAGCTTTGTTTCATTTACAATATCAGAAAATTACCTTATTCATGTGATATTTCTTAAGTAATTACTACGAGGGTGATCAATAAATGCTTGCATTGGAAGACAGATGGCATTATTAAGATAAATTGTTGTTACCATTGGGTGCTGGAAACTGTTAAACGGAGCTAAAATAAATTTGGCATTGATTCAGCTCTTATTGGTAGATATTTGTTTCCAAATCAAAATTTGATTGCTTCCGCGTCGAGTTTCTGATGTCATTTTGTGTCGAATTGACGCCGTGAATGAGACCGGAATTCCTTATTTTGAAGCGGAAATCAAACAAAAATCATAATGTTGGGCGTTTTCCGGTGAGTGTTTTCCAAAAAGGGTGAAGATGGTGTTATCTTCCGGAAAAGTTATGATGAAGAATTGTTGGGATGTGAAAGGCGTCTTGATGGAGAATACGAGTAACTGAGACTTACACAGCTGACTATTTAGTCATTGTGCGTTCTAAAACAAACAATTTTCTATGCTGTGAGCCCTATGTCTTGGAATTTCTAAGGCTTTATTGAATGAACTTCATATTTAATTACGGATTTCTTGATAATACTAGCAAATTATAATATAATAACAATATGAGCAATTTGGAAAAAACACCATTTAAAAATTAATAAATAGAAACCGGATGCTTGTAAAATTTAATTTTTTATCATGAATTAGAAATTGCTGAATACATTTTTTTGCTCTTTTTTATCAAATATAAACCAGTCACTGAAGGATAATATCTTCAAAATCAAATTATTTTCTTACTTATATACTTTTGTATAAATTTTTTTTTGAAACTGTTTCAAATTTTATTACATTGCCGTCAATTACACTCACTTAGAAGTACAGTCATAGAAAGAGAAAAAGAAAAGTCTCCCTCTCTCTGGTATTATTTCTTTTATCCACTTATTCGTCCTTGTAGAAACAAAATTAATGCTTCATAGAAGTAATATATCATTTCAGATGTACTATAAATGTGACTTATTTTCACTCGGCTTACTCTAGTTCTATGCGATTAATGTATAACATTTATTTGCCTATAATAGGAAACTCTTCTTTTTTGCCACGATGTAAATTATAAAAAAATGGCTGATATCATATTTGTTCGATAACATTTCCCGTATTTGTTCCAGGGAGTCGACAAAAGCCGAAAGCACACTGTATAACTAGCATCTAATATTTACTCGTATGAATGAAAGTCATGAGTGCTGTTAAAATACCGGAAACTTCCTTAATGATACAGCATCAGTTACTTGATTCCTTATGTGTATTTTGCGAAGAAGTTATTTCCCTCAGTCACATAAACCTCCATCTATTCTGTTTCTAACGAATAAGTGAAAGGAGCATTATTAATCAGTATATGTGATTAGAAATAATTACTAAGCATATTTATAACATGTCCCATTTTGTATTTGGTGTTATATAATATTTGTAGATAAAATAATTATACTGTGAGGAATAATTATGAAATCCATTCCCCTTGTTAAAGAGAAATACTCTGCATTAGGGATGGGAATTTTAGTTGAATTGTTTTATCTGTGTTTCTGTTCAGTTTTTAAGGAGGAACAGCTCATTATAACCTATTTTTAGGTTCACGTGTTCTTTAGACACTTAGAGTCTCTCAAACATATTTGAGAGGAATTTAACACTACATAATTAATATCTGTAATCTCAGTCGGATATTTTACACATATTTGAGGAAAAACCATATAAATAACTTCTTATTTTAAAGGATGATTCCATAGTGAAAGAGTAATCCTTTTATAGAGCAGCTTAAGTGAAAAGTGAATCAATGCGTATGTGAATGAATAGAAAGACTAGAGATAAGAGCATTGAACAGATTAAATAAGCTGAAAGTTAAGCTCTAAATAGAAGAAAATGAAAAGAAAGGGTGTGTGGGGAGATCAGAAAGGCCATTGGTGAAGTATCTTCGAAACAGTTCGATACAGCAAAGAACACGCTCCCCGCGGAGCACTGAACCGGGCATTTTCGTTCTTTCAAATGAACAGGTTGCAAAAAACAGGTTGGTTTTTTATTATCTTTTCTATTCATTATTACATTACCTTTATATTTTCAATGATTTTAAGTGATTCACCTTTACACAAAAATCCTGTTAGATTACAGATAAATGTAATTCATAATTTATATGCATCATTTATTATAGAAAATATTTAATACCAAAGACAATAAGACTTCACAGCCAGTTTCTTACTAGTAATAAATGTAAATTATTTCCAAGCCATAAGAAAAATAATACCAGGCAAATTTATATTGTTTCCAATTAAATTCATTATACAAAACTTTGTGTAATAAATTATAACCTTTTTGAATAGGAAAATGATGAATTGTTTTAAAAGCAATCAATTTCAATTATTTATGCTTGATAAAATATATTAATACTACTCTTTACTTTTTTTTTAAGTGAATTAAAAAATTAATATGAAAACAAATAATACGGTGTCACATAAACCGTACATACATGCACTGAAATATTTACGAGAAAGTTTATATTCAATAGACATTTACCTCAAGAGCGCTATGATAGTACTCCAAAGTATACTGGCGTTCAAAACTTAAAAAAAAAAATTTCAGACTTCGGATATTTCTTCGAATGCTTAAAGAAATATTTGACAAGATATTTTGTAAATTTGAGAGTAAAAATATTATGTCTGAAGCCATACTTTCCAGTAAGGTTTTAATGACTTTCGAATTTGAGGAAACAGCAACAGGTTAAAAAAAAGCATTTATGTTTATTTCATATTATGAAAAGTTGGGAAGGATTTGACACTTTCACAATATATATTTAATTAGCTATTTACGAAGTGTGTGTGCATTTTCGTACAAGACATATCTATATTCATTAGGAAATAGTTTTTCAAAGTGCAATTGATAAGGATATCAACATATTTTCTTAGTCTAATAGCCAATAATGTACAGCAGTTTATACGAAATCGCAGTTGAATATATTGGAAATTCAGAGAGATATTGAACATATAAAAGTTGTGTTCAGAAAATGCTGTATATTTCCATGTAAAATCTGATAGTTTTTGTAAAATTTTTCTAAGCGAAAGAAGGAGGGACAGCTTATATACGGATCCTCTATTAAAAAAAAAAGAAAGAAAGAAAAAAAAATGGTACTTTCCCGTTAGCCGCGCGCAAACGTTAAATCGCCAATCATGGTACACTTCTATTTTTTCAGTTATTTTATGAGGAAAGGGAATTGTAAAGGAAGTGATCCTTCTTTTCATGAAAATTAGTTACTTTATTTTCGAAAGTGTTTATACGAATTGCTGACGCGTTGCTGAAACGAAAATCTGACTTTTAATAAATTTGTAGCCGGTTAGAACTGATAATAGAATAACAAATATAATGCATAAGAATAACTATTGAAGAAAATTCCTACTTTATTCTTCTAACTTATATTTTGAGTGAAATCTTCATGTAAAACGAGAAGAAAATCAAATGCTTTTTTTTTTTTTTTTTTTTTTTTTTTTTTTTTCATTTTCGGCTTATATACAGGATTGGAAATTTTTACAGATATTTGAGAGGCAAATTCTATAAAAAAAACACTCTTACTCTCGGCTTATATTCTGATATATACGGAAATAAATAACTGGTTTATTAAACTTCCTAGAAAATACGAGTTCTAGGATTTTCTGTATGCCCAAAAAGTTACAAAACATTTTGGAAAGTACTTCTCTAGAAACTCGAAGAAATGTCGATAATCAAAAAATTTGCTTACATTTTGCCCACCCTTTTAGATATGTTCTTATGTATCGTAATTTTCCCATCATGTCAAAAATTTAAACTACTTTCTAAAAGTAATGATTATAAACAACAGCAAATAACTCCAAAGTAATGGATTTTTTTTTAAAAAAAAGTGCATTATTGTTATTTCTTAAAATATAATATGAAAGTATTCTTAAGCTACTTAAATTAAAAATAATTGTATATCAATACATTAAATACATAAATATTTTATGTCCCTTGCTTATACAAATTCTGGTAAAAGATCTCTGTCGTTCGTAACGATGTATAATAACAAATTTACAATTTGGTAATGACTTTTTAGTAAATGTTATCTCATTCAGGATATTCAAGTACTTACATTTCCAAATAACTTTAGCGAAATATATATGTATTGACATTTCAGAGTTTTTAACCAAGCTTTCACCGTGTTAGTGCAGATAAGAAATTCATAAAAAATTTTAAATGAATTTTCATCTACATAAATTAGCAAAACACCATATAAGGCTAAGGATGTGTAATATCTTAAATGTGAAGAAAAAATTCACTGTTTATTGCTAGTAATTTTTGGGATATATATATTATTTAAATCACAATTTAAATTTGTTCTTGTGATTTTATGGAAAAATAATAAATTGGGTTTAATTACAAATTTCTTAATTCCGACGAAAGAAAAGATGATGTGAGTGTGCAGTTATGTCTTTGTATAATGGAAATCTATTTTTTTCTTTTTACATTTAAGATTTATTCCAACAAAACTTGTATTTTACCTTAACATTAATGCTTTCAATGAGCTACACTAATGAATGATTTTTTATAGATAAGTGTATTGAAAGCAAAATCCATTATTAATAAAAGAAATGTTAAGTTAAATAAAAATAGCTGAGACTGCATAGAAGTTTCTGTGCATTTTTGAATAGGTAGTCATTTCTTTCTGTTTTAAATACATAGATAAATATGCTAACCTTTTTTAAGATTCTGATTTTTTGCATAATTGTAAAAATGTGCATTTAGCGAATATAACTTCAGTATCTTTCTTTAAATGTTTCTTGTATTTAAATAATAGTTTGTTTATAAACACAGTTCACGAAAATTAGAGAAGGTAAACGCCAAAATGCATTTGTTCCTAAATCTTAAGAAACTTTTAATTCTGTGATTTTACAGTGAAATAATAAAATGAGGAGTTTTTTGATACTTTTAATATATTATTTATAAGAATTTGATACATGCAGCACTATAAAATTTAATTCGAAAATTGCAAACCGCACCGTAAAGAAAATATCTGTATTTGAGATTCTGTCAAATTGTATTTTCCTAGGAATCTGCTACAATTTCCTCAAAATCTACTTTAGCCATAGTATTGATTTTTTATATGTTTTTTTTATTATAGTATTATAAAAAGTTACTATTTACTACGCATTAAAGGCAATGTCTTTATGATAGAAATTTATAAATTTTAGGTGTTGCCCATTCAAATTTCCCTTAATTTAAACATTTATTTTTAAAATTAAAGGAGTTATGAATAAGCATATTTTTAAAAAAATTAATTTTATTAAGTTTAAATTTAGAAATTTTAGTTACATTTAGTGCACAGAGTGTAATTTTATAAGCTCTTTGAAAGTTTTTTAAATTTATAAATACAATAGAGTTTATGCAAGATATAATAAAAATTAAATGCATAACTTAGAAATTTAAACATAGCTATTAATTATTAATTGTTCGTATGCTACTAATCTTATATGTAAAAGGGATTACTCTTTTTCATAAATCTTTACGTGTGTATACAGATATCTTACTATGAAAAAAAAAAGATTTACGTTCATTTTAATTAAAAAAAAAAATTATCAAACTTGGAGTAAAATATACTTCCTTTTCCTTGTCGAAAACGTTTCATTTACCATACATATTCCATTTCATCTTCTATTTCAGTAGCTTTCTGTAAGAAAAATAAACTAAAATTAAAAGATTTTTAGAATTAGCAACCTGCAAAAAACATGAAAATCAAAAAAAAAGAGAAACGTTTGAAAGCCATTTATTCTTTGGTAAATAATGCAAGTCTGAGTAAAAGTCTTGTACCAAGATGCAACAGTAGATCAAAGATTGTAACGACAGCACTCATTAGGGGCTTAAGTTCACTCTTTTTCTACCAAGAACTGTATTTCTAACTCTCTGTGTAACCTATCCCTACTATCGCTATTTAAAAGAGCAAGCAGCTCTTTCGACAGTGTAGATTTTTTTTACCTTCTTTTCTTTTCCTTTCTTTTTTCTCTCTCTTTTTTCGTTTCTCTCGTCTATTCAGCCGAGCCAGGGAGGAGGGGGACTTAATGAGAAAATCTTTGATCGATATTCGTTTAAAAGGGAAACAGCGGTAAAACCATGGTGTGCAGATGACTTGGATCGCCACCAAACCATCCACGAGCAATAAGCTATCATGAAAATTGCATATTCATTACTTTTTAACTATTATGGCTTTAGAAAGGTTTTATTTTATTCCACGTGATTCTTTCAACAGTGACGGTTTCCATGTATTTCAAAGACGAATTCGTTAGATGTCAATTCAGTGGAGGTTACAGCAGATTGTTGGAGTTAGCAAAAATATGCAGAGGACTTTTAATTACATTTTGTTTCGGAGAGCGAATTAGGGTGGAAAAAATAATGATGTAAACAAATATTTTCCTTTTTTTCACGTCTGATCAATCATATCATAATCGACTCTCTTTTTTGTAATTCCAGAGGGTCATAAAAATAGTTAGCAAAAACGAAGATTCGTAAATGAGATACTGCGATTTTTTTTTTCTTAGAAGCACATAACGCGCGGGAAAAAAATTGATGTATTCGTTAATAACTAAAATATGTACTTTATTTATTACGCAGCAAGAATAATTCGTAATTATTTTGATTTAAAACAAATATTAGGAATGGAAGTTCATCTTTTGAGGCCTGAACTCTATGCAGGTAAAGATTAATAATTTAGAAGGAATCTAATTGGATGTAAATAAGTAAAAAATCTATTTTGATGGAAATGATTTGCTTTGTTATTTAACGATGCTGAAAAATAAGTGTACGCATTTTTTTCCCTTTTATCGTAGGATAAAAACAAATTAGTATTTTGTATTTCTTTTTCGAAAATATCTTAATACGCTTACTTATCATTAATGATAATATCCTTTGGTTATTTATGCCCTTTTTTTATTTGCATATAAATAATTCGTTAATTGGAGTTACAAAATACTATAAAACTTGGTCTATACGAAATAAAAATCTTACAGAAATTAAATTTGTTTGTCATAAATAACTGTACATTTTTAAGTTTGATCTGAAAATAATTTTATCTTATGCATAAATTCATCTCCCCAATTAATATTAAATTGCAATATACAAAAAAAAGCTTCATTTAATGATATATTCCTGAAATCAATAGGCTCAACAAAAGAATGAAATTAATTGCTTGATGCATTCTGCAAGTTAAGGAAGATGACTCCAATGTAAAAAAAATTACTTATTCAGTAAATACAAAATATTCCAATGCATGATATATTTACTTTTACTTTCAATTTAGGAGAGGTAGAAGTTTTATGAAATAATTGTAAAAACTAATAAAATGTGTAAGCAAAAAATAATTAATGTTTGAAATTATTAAAATTAAAGCAATACAATTTATATATCATCAAACTGGAATGAAAATAAAATGGAATATAAATAGCAAACTCTCCTATGTTACGTAGATTACCTAATTTATGATTCTGTATTCTGGTCGTGCTCTATTTTTTTACGCAAAAAGAAACAAAACAAATATTAAAAAATAGGAACATATGTTTTGCTTAGCTATACAAAGAATTTTCATAACAATATTTAACAATTAACAATTTCTCATTGCTTGGCAAGACAATTGCTGGAAAATGATAAGAAAATAATGCAATGTTTAATAAAATATATTGAAAATCTTAACTCTGGTAACTATCATTAAACTGTAAGTAATTTAGTTTGACTTTACTTAAAATGAAATATTCATTTGATATCTTATGTAATTTTCGTGTAAGACTTTTATAAATCAACTCCATTACAATATCTTTGAAGTTATTTGAAAATATAAATGTACGTTCAATTCGAAATACAATAATATCGCGCAATTCATATTATAACATATTCAAAACTAAAGAATTAGAAGGAAAACATCAAAAACATTTTATTAAGAGTTACCCATAAATTCTATATTTTTTTTATTACTGTATGAGGTCATGCATTTACTTAAAGATATGAAAATTTGCTTCAATTAGTATTATAAACCGCTATCAATTATTTCGTGATAGTACATTGTTATATTTAAATGGAATGTAGTACAACCATCTTTAATAAGTGTGTGCGTATGTGGTTAGTATCCATAATATATTTATAAATACTTATTAATACTTTCTTAATCAATATCCATTATTATGGGAAAATTGGAAAATTAAAAATGAAACCATTAACCCATTTTATTGGAGGACAGTAAAAAAAGTTACGCTTTGTGACGCATATTTAATTTAAGTGAATGAGTTTAAGAAATAAGCACTTTTTAAGGTTTCTTACAAAAACCCTTGTGTTAAAAACCTATAAAGGACTAAATCAAGTACAGCGTAATCCTTGTTTTTTAACTGAATTACCCGTTTTTACGCAATGAGCATCATTAAAATCTATCATTAAAGCATGACAATGACCCCGTAGAAAACTAATAAGCTGTTAACTTACCTCTGATCCCATTGTTTCTTCTTTTATTTCACAAAATAAATTATTCATGAAGTTTACACGATTTTTAACTATCGACAAGATTGATTATGAAATATTTCTAACCATAACTCGAATATTCTTGTGATTAGCATACTAAGGAGCATCTTGTGCTGACAGATTAACTGCAGAGTCGTATTACATTATGGATGACTTGGAAGTCAAAACAGTTTTGCACAACCATTTGAGATACTTGTTGAGGTATGACTACGTTTTTTTTTTTCTTATTCAAAATGAAGGGAAGAAAATATGCAAAATTCATTAGTGCTTCTACTTATGAATTTTTAAGACATTGCTGCTCATTTAAATGATGTCGCATTTTTGAATGCGCTAAGAATAAGCCATTTCTATTTTGAATTAATATCTAAATATACAGAATTCATTCATTCGTTTGCTTTTTACATAATCTTCGTTTCTTTTTTTTATAATAATATTTGCATTGCTACTAAAATAAATATAAATCATTTTCTAAAACATTTCTTCAAAATTCTAATAAACTCTAACATTTCTATAAAAATCCATAAGAATACGATATATATCATGCTATTACATACTGGTTAAGAATTATTTGTTGTATATACTGCTTTGCATAAATAAAAAAATTAAACAAAACTCGGTTTTCAGTTAATATCATCAATGTGAATTTGTAGGTTAAGCGAAAGTAATTTAAGTTTAAATACAATATATTCTTGTTTAAAATGTCTTATATAGGAGATTTTGCGTTTAAATAGATTCTACTCAACGTAAAGTGAATGTATTTTTTAAAGCTTTTAGATACTCTCTTATGCAGAGAAAATATTATTTTTTCTTCTTTTGTACATTTAACACTTGCACAGAAAATCAATGCAATTTAAATTTCACTGGAGGATATATGTTTTAAACAGTAGGTCAAAACTTTAAATTATTAATGCAAACTTATAACACATAAATTTAAAAAAAAAATATTCTAACGTTTCTCATTTGGATTCCAGTAATAGTTATGCGGGTGGCTTTTCTAGATTCATGATGGTCAGGACACACTCAAATGATTGCAATTGATATCAAAGCTAATAATGGTATTTTATTTATTGTTGCATATTGCGAACACAATTTAAAAATAAAGAAATAAGTACAGATATTCTAGTATATTAAGTTTATTTTAATTTCTTTTTTTTCGCAAAATGAAAAATAATAATTTAATATACTTTTTCTAATATATTGCGCATAATTTTCAATCGAATGCTTTTTTCCCCATTAAGTTTGCTTATATTGTAAGCAAATTTGCATTTCTAAAAGGAAGTTTATGTATAAAAATCTAGCAATGTTGAGGCAAATGAAATTATTTTCCGGAAACGTGATTGTATTTATCATGTGACTATGACGTCACATGAACCGAAACCATTTAAATATATTTGATAAGTACTATTGAAAAGATTTAGGCAATATATTTTGTTTCTTTCCATTAAAAGGATTTGAACAAGAAATGTACATGTGCACCTCAAAGATTAATTTATTAATGTGTGATGACCAAGAATATATCATTTTAAAGTTGTAATTTGCTTTTGTTTTTAAGTAACATAAATGCCTATTTAAATATCCCCTTAATGGATGTATTGCAACCATTAAACACATTTTGTAGCTCTAATAACTAAAATGATATTATTATAAATGTTATTTCTTGGATCAAACCTCTGCAAACAGCTTATAATAATAACAATCGTATTCAGAGAATATATTTATAGATTTCGTCCTCTATTATTATTTTCTTAATATAAATAAATATTTGAAACTTTAATGATATAAATATTCTTTTAATGATTGAAATACCGTGTTTATGTTTTCCAATCATCATAAAGGTTACCTTTTTTCCTGAAATATTTGTAGTGTTGTTATATTTCTTGCACTCATATTTTTAATTTAAAATTATGTGTTTGAATACTTAACAATTCTATTTGATTTATATTTCAATTTAGATCACAACTTGTAATAATTCAAACATGCAAATCTTCCATCGAGGATGTATAGATAGGATTGCTTTAACAAGATTTAATATCCATGAATGATACCCTTCATATATCTATGTCATCTTGCTTAAAGAAAAATATCTGTGAAAAGATATTGATCTATTTCAATGTACATTCTTATCAAGAAATAGAATCTTTGATTTCCACACCTTGATGCAACCGTAACAAATTCTCCAAACATCACCTGGATGGGTTTCAAAGGTGATCTAAATTTCTTGAGCTCGAATGATGTGATTTATCCAAGATCGCCAACTATGTCGTGCAATCTTATGCGAGACAGGTACACATAAATCTAATTCATGTGACCATAAATTTTCAACGTGGTCTATTGAAACATTTCGAAACCTGATCTTTACGCAGTAACCGGCAAGTCACGCAATAAGGTCTCTAAATTAATATTGAAACTCTGCCCGAGTGCAAAGATACATGACTGTATATATGAAACATTATCTATTTACAATCAATGGATGAATGGGTTTAATTTTTGTTTCTTTTATTTATGTCTCTTTAAGCAAAAATGCTATGATTTTTATTCCTTTATAAGCATCAAAATTTTGTTTCAGTAGTTTGCTGGTAAAATATCAAGTTCATTTTAGTTCATTCTTTGAGGACTTTTCCATCGAAATCTTCCCAAATTTGGATAATATTTTGATAAATTCAAAATCACTTATATGTAGCCGGATAAAGAATATTGAATATTTAGTTGCGTTACTTCGTTAGCATTGAAAATAAAATTCTTTAAGTTGTCTGCTACTTTCTAATACATCTTACAAAATTAAGAACTAAGAAAATGGAATATAATTTTATATATGTAACAATCCTCATACTGTTATAAGCAGAGTGTCTCTGAAATTATGGGGCCAACTGTCTCCTTTAGAATATGTTATATAAAGCAGTTAAAACCGAATGCATTATTGAAGAATGAACATAAAATCTCAAGAAAAATAAGAAGTTCTAAAGAAAATATATTAGTAATTCCAGAAGTAAATAAGATATATATAACACAAAATCAAAAGAAAATAATTATATGAGAAATCTAAAAATGTTTATGGAGATAACAAGAAAAAAGAATAACTAAAACTTACCAAGAACCTTACAGCTTACCTTCAGAAATGTATGTCTCATAAAGTACTAGGTAAATTTAACAAGAAGCAGAAAGAAAAATTAGTGACTCCGCCGGTCATTTCTACTAAAGAAAAGAAAATAATCTAATGAAATGTATAGGAAAAATTAAAAAAATTAAAGGGTAAAAATTGAATTTTTTTTTTAAAAAACCATAAAAAATACAATTCTGACTAAACAGAAAAAAAAATAAGAACAATATTTATAAATTTAAAAATATATATTTATTAAAAAAAATTTAAAAAATTACATTTCTAATATAAAGAGAAAAAAATCAGCAATTTTACAGTTATTATATTTTGAATTGATTTTAGTAAAATTAAAAGTATATTCAGCAAATAGAAATAGTTTGTGAAATTGATCTAAATTTTCATAAATGTGAGATAAATTATTAATAAGACATATTTTACGTAAAATATAATTGTATATATAAAAACGATCCCCATTCGTACAAGAATTTCATAGATTATTATAATCTCATCAAAATAATATTTTTAAATCTTTCATCACGATGAATTGTTTATTAATTACTGTTTAATTTCTTAAGTAAAATTATAGAAGTTATTTTACTTTGCTATAAAGTTTCCTAAAGCAAAATATTTATTTTAATAGTTTCAAATTTTCAGTTCTTTTGAAATTTAAATGAAATTTTGAAGAATTAACCAAACTACATTTGAAAAAATTTGAAAATGATATATTACATATTTTTAATTTATTTTATTGTATTATTATACTAACCTTATTATCCTTTCAGAAATTATGTTCAATACTTGTTCAATAACTTGTAAATTAATTTATACTCTGAATATAATTAGGTAAATCTTAATAGAGATTAAGAATGTGTACTTTTGACATTATTTTAATTCCGCAATACAAATTATTGTAATCAATGTCAATTTAAAAAGCAAATATCGAAGATAATCAGAAACGTTTCAATAGGGAAGTCGTCTAAGTGTGATAAAAAGTCAAAAGATAAAAATTATTTATTATGCATAACAAACCGCTTTAGTTGATTAAAAGTTTCCGTATCAGTTTCTTAAAAAATATCAAACACAATTTAAGATAAATGAAGATTCCAAAAAAGATAAAAAGCATGAAGGGGGCACACAATTCATGTTGATGAAGATTGTGTGTTAACTAGTTAAAACTGAAAACAATAAATCCGATGAAGGCAATCAAGTTTGAAATTGCAGAAGGAAAGGTAATGACGGGGAAAAAAGGCTAAGAAAATGTTTTCTCGTTCCTGCTAATGAGCACAAATGATAATTATGATGATTGCCTTCAATATTTACGGAACAAGTAGCAATCTGTTAAATTTAAATGAATGACGAAGATATGAATGTATAATTTCAACTAGATGAGATTTTTAATATTGTGATTGTAGAATTATTCTTATGAGTTCAATTTTGGAAACGCAAGGAATTTGTACCTTGAAATCATTATCTTGAGAAAGATATAACTGTATTTTTTCTAGAATTTTAGTAGTATAATTAATATTTTGCTAATTACTTATTTGATATGGTAAAGTCAATTATTTAACTTCCGTTAATGTAATTGTAGTATAAGGTAGTTTAAATGTGTATTTGATAAAATTTATCATATTTCTGTTATGTATAAGACTATTTAAACTTGATTATTTTTCTGAAATTGACTTTTATTTCTGAAGATAGAAAAGAATTTGATTTATATTTATATGTGATTGTGATATCCAAAACAGTTTTTTTTTATATTTGTTTGAAATGAGTATGAAAATTTATATATTAGGGTAGCCCAAAATGGGTTAGTGTAAGGAAAGTATAATGAAAATAAGTAATATGGGAATAAAGTATTAAGAATATGTAATGGGGAAAATGTATTAGGAATAAGTAATGGGAATAAGTACACTCTATAGCAGTGACCATTGCTCTCTTTTCCTTCTTCTAAGAAATATATGAATATGATGCACTTCACATCCCAAAAATTTGACACCATAATTTTTGAGTATGATGAAACCTTGTTATGGAGCAAATTCAGATATACCAACGTTTGTTATGATTGTTGCTGGGCTTACGGTTTATAAAGATGAATCCAGGTCTCTTCGACGGTGACAACTCAACACAAAATGACGCCGATATTTCGAAGTTGTAGCAATAAAATTTTATTTAGCAGCAAATGGCTGCCAATTCAAAACTAGCTTTTGATTTAGGGTTGAAATTTTTTTAGGGCTTTTTAAGAAAAGACATTAAACAATGATAACACCAATTTGGCTGAGAATTGCTTTATAATCTATATATCCTTGATCTGTTTGATAATAAAAAAACTATAAATGACTTTCAAAATAACAGAGATATCTTCTACAAGGGGAAATCAGCTTATCTTATACAAAGATTAAATAGTCCTTAATTTTCAAATTTAAAGCAGTAGAAATCATATTTTGTTATTGAGATATGTGTATACGTAGGTATTTGAGTGTGAAAAGAAATTTTCATTTATAAACATAAATAATTATGTGCTACTAATTAATTACCGTTAAATGCGCGTGTTTTAATTTATTTGTCGTATACTTACCTTTAGGTACATCTTGCAAAGATATACCGCTTTTGTAACTTTATAAATTTGCCAATCATTTACTTACATAACAGCTTATACATCGAAAAACACAATTATAATTTAAAATTATATATATATATATATCTGTGTGTGTGTAGGATTTAAATATTGCATACATTTTATACAAACATAATGTCATAATTAAACTTTGTGTATGTTTATAAAGAAATAGTTTACGTTCACTGCATAGGAATATAACACATTTTCATCATGTGTAAAATCATCAGCTCTGTGGATAAAGTAGATTTTGAAGAAAGTGTGCCCGAATTCTAAAAGCTACATTTTCAGAAAAACGCAAGTACATATATTTTTCTCTATGACTTGGTGTGTATATTTACAATTTTAAAATTCAACTTTCGAATGTTCTATTTATCAGATTCTTATAAATAATGCATCTATGGGATCAGCGAAGAGCCGTCTATTGTTTGTGTTATAAAAATTGAAAATTGAAAACTTTGAAGCATTTTAGTGTCTCGGTTACCTTCAGAAATAATACCTTTTGTCGAATATAATGAAATGATTTAACTCATCATAATGTAAATTAAACCAAAGTATATTATAATTCTCTACCAATATCAATTAACAGCTCTTAAAATAAACTAACCTTTATCCATTTTCTTAGAAAAAAATTAGAGCGAGAAGTAATTAATTTATTTATCTTTTATCAATGATGTATTCGCGTCCAAAAACAAGACAAAATCTTTTTAGATAATAAGATTAGTAATTTAAAAAGTTGCTACTAATCAAACCCCTAGCTGTAACCGTTTTATAACTTTATACTCCATTAGTGCTGATAATCCCATTGCATCTTAGTGAGTTTGGAAAGTAAATAATGCGATTCGTATAATTAAATCAAATACTTTCTATCCCAGGAAGACATATTTTTGATCTCACGGCGCTTCGCTTAGTTGGATATCATATATTTGTCAGTTTGTAATTATTACATACGTAGAGTTAATTTAAAGTTTATTTAAGAAAACAGACGAAGTATACTTTTGTTATTATAAAATAAAATTTCACAACCTATTTAATACACACAAAATCACTTAATCTATTCTAAATTAACTGAATTTTAACACACGTAATTTTGGATTTAATTTATCTTGAAATACACCCAAAGAAATATACAAAATATCATAACTATAAAGTATTTAAATAACTATTGGGTTATGTAGGAATATATGCCTAATTTTGAAAGTAATCTTGGGATTGGAAAATTATAATAAAAAAATTCAAATATCATTTCCTTCATTAAGTTTATGTAAAAATATTTGAGCTTTGTTCATATATATATTTCAAACAAGCTTTATATTAACATTTTAAAGAACAATTTTTAAAAAAACACGTTTCTTTTGAACTGCAAAAGAATTCAAAGAATAATATTTTCAAAAACATACGTTAAAAAGCATACCTATTTGTATCCCATGCGCTTCATGTGAGATCATGATAGAACTTATTTGTGATTTCTTCAAATTAATTTTCACAGCATTTGTTAAAACTCATTTTTATGCTCCCTTAATATATTTTAATATCTAGCAAGCATTCAGTATTATACCAAAGTTTTTACTACGTATGTCAAACTCTGATTTGCTAAAAACTACAAAAGAATGTTAATAATGCATGATTGTAACTTATCCGCTTTGTTATTAACTTTTAGAACCAATCGAGACTCTATTAATAATCAATCATTTAACTCTAAAATTCATCCATTCTTGATTTGAATAAGAATGGTAAAAATGTATCTTATTAATGAGGAACTTTTTACTTAATTGTGTTCTAGTCCAAACATGTAACTGAGATATATTTCATTAACTAATAGCCAATAGTAGAGCAGAGAATACTAAATGCAAATCAGGAATAAACAATAAAAAGATCACATTCATCTTTTTACACCTATATTTTGTGTACAATAAACCCACTAGTTGTATCTCTTTTTTATCTTTAATCACTCTGTATCACTAAACCATTCGTAGTTTTCTGTTTACTAACCTTGGTGACGTTTTGTAATTTGAATTGCATAAAATTTCAATTACTTTCCAACCAAAGGAAACTTGATATTAGTAAATTAGGTGAACATAGGAAGTGTGCTCTGGATTTATTTAAGAATAATGATATACATGCAAAATACAAATGAGAGTGAGAGTTGATAGCTGATAGAGTGTCGTTGATAGATGTTGGTAAGTTAGATTTTGGGGTAAATTGCAGTAGTAGATTTTCTATGATTGCAATCGATTATAAGTGGTTCCGGGTTCCAGTAAGGGGTAAAAGGAGTAAAACCAGCAGTTTTCAAGGAATGGCTCACTCAAAAGGAATGAGCTCTAAGCTAGAACTTTACTGTTTAATTCTAAGTTATAATTCATTCACATTGAGGGTTATTTATGTGTGTGTGTTCCATGAAAATGAGGGATAGTGATCTTGCATAATATGTGAAGACTGTCAGTAAACATTATTTGTAATTTTCTGATATCTCTTTATTTGGAATTGCGACTTTATTGACAATTAAATTAAACTTTACGGTGTGTGTAAGTTTAAATATTATAAAAGGTCATTACAATTATAATATATCCAAAATTCTCTATTTCATAATTTCCTGTTTACTACACTTCTGATACAGATTTGTAAATTTATGTGAGCCACGGTTACTTTTTACAACATGAGGATCTCAATTCAAGAAACGTAGCAAAGTAGCCCAAAATGTTTGTTAAAGAAAAGAGCATGTGAGAGCCAAATAAACAATTACCAATTTATTTCAACATACTGTCCCTATTCATAAGCAAATATTTATCGAATACTTCACAAATCTAATGCTATGCAAAAGTATGTAAAAATATCCACTTTATGTACTGTGATGCCCCAGTTTCAATTCCATTAATGATTTGAGCAATCGGAACTTAATTAAAGCACATAACACATCAATCAATAACTCCCGAGACTAACCCAGAGATGGCGCTCGTAGTAAACCAGTAACCAGGTCTTTCTAGAGTACGAACCTTTGCTTGAAACGTGTCAAAATTTTAAGTCGATCGGACCAGAAACAGCTGAGTTATCGAGGTTGGAGTAAAGTCGTTTTGTAGTTTGTTTAAAAAATGGAAAAAACCGAGTTTCGTGTTCTGATAAAACATTGTTTTTTAAAGGGTAAAAACACCGTGCAAGCGAAACAATGGATTGAAAAATGTTACCCGGACTCTTGTCCAACGATTTGTCGGCAACGATTTGTCGGTGGTTTGCCGAGTTTAAACGTGGTCGTACCGACACAAATGACGCGGAACGCTCGGGTAGACCCGTGGAAGCCGTTACACCGGAAAATGTGAGTGAAGTGGCAAAAATTATAATGAAAGATCGTAAAGTGAAGCTCCGTGAGATTGCTGAGATGACACATATATCATATGGAAGTGTATTTACTATCCTTCATGAAAAATTGAGCATGAAAAAGGTTTTTTCCAAGTGGGTGCCACGATTGCTTTCGATGGAACAAAAACAGCAACGAGTCGATGATTCAGAAAGCTGTTTATCGCTATTTACTCGCAACAAAAAAGATTTCTTGCGAAAAAAAAAAAAAAAATTTAAATAAAAAAAAAAAAAAATTGGAAAAGCGTTGGAACGATTGTATCACCCTAAAAGGTGATTAACAAAAGGTGTTATGTTGATGAATAAAAAAAAATTTTGCAAAAAAAAAATGTTGTTTTCAATGTTAGTCTCGGGACGTATTAATCCATGTGTTATAGAGAAGAGTCAGTACAGAAAATGTACCTATAACTATTTGATGGTTAAAATTATCCAAAAATCAATGATTGTGAATGTAGCACAGAAAACCTTACACATTCTTAAAAAATATTATACGAAATACTTACTTATATGAATAGTTTTAAAGGTGGGCCCGAGTTAGCAATGAATCAAATTTAATCTCAAACTCATACAATTTTCTGACACCAAGTGTTAAGTGCTAAATTGTTCTCTTTTCTCACTTCACAAACACTACACTTTCAACCCTGCAATCCAAATGTTTCGATCTCTCTGTCTAGTACTCTTTCATTCCACTCTTCTTAACTTAAAATTCATTTTATAAGAGTTAAGAAGAGTGGAAATAAAATACTTTTTATAAGTATTTAACCTTGTATTCATTACACTTCAATACAGTAATGCTAATTTAAATATGTTACGGTTCATTTATAAGCAATGGTTCTCAAAAGGAATAACGTCATAAAGATTCCCAGAAAGGTTAGTCGAAGGGAAATACGAACAGTGCTAATTCAGACAGTTTGTTGAATTGATAATTTTTCAGTTATGAGATTTCTCTTCAGTTGAGTTATCTATATATTTTGTAAATTTTATTAGTTTGGAAGGAATATGTGAGTCATAGAATTTTATTTCAGTTTTGCATCATGTAACAAACTTACTTAACACTATTACATTATGTATTTAATTTAACATTTATTTGATTCGAATGAAATCCCGATACCTGCTGTAATATTCTTACTATCAATTTTCGATATTACTTACATATACAATTTTTGACATTTATGCTTCACGCAGAATTTGATCTGTTTAATGCGTAACAAGTTAGAAACAAAACAAAACTGTAATACGAATTCACAATTGATGTATTGTAAAACAAAACTGAATACTGACGTGATTTATTATGTTATCAAAATTAGTTATAACATATTTTATCAAATATAGCTTTTTGAGTGGAGATAAAGAGTACTTAGCTTATTAGTTTTGTATGGAATCCTATTTCAATTTAAATACTTTGTTCCAAGACTGCAGCAATTTTAACTGTCTCTCCTGACGCATTTCAAAAATTTTCAAGTATTTCCGAAGAAGAAGCATACTTTTCTCATACTATCTAGAATTTCCGGTAACTAAATTGAGATCATTGTAGCATAAACATACGAGAAAGCTATTTACAGATCTTCCATCTATTGAAGTTTCTGTGCTATCAAAGTTTACGGAAGTTTCATTTCCCGTTTGTAAGTCAAATACAGAATAATATTCTTCGCAACTACTATTATTTACCGAAATGAAACACCGGCTCACCGTCACAAGGGGATATGTGACACCCCAGGGGTTAACTTCCTCCAAACAATGAAAAGTACTTGCCCTATGATCTTTCCTCCCTCTGGAATGTAGCTTCTGTGGAAGACTGAAGAGTTTTAGCGTTTTAAGAACTTAGATATGTGGAGTCGTAGTACCCTTCAGCTAAGGCGAAATTATTATCAAAGGATGATAACATGTTTGATTTGTTCAAAAGTATAGAGTTCAAAATTGAAAATCTATCTTTCTCTACTTAGTATGCATACGTTCCATATCTACATAATTGCATGATACTTTATAAACCTTAGATAGATAGCAAATTTGATACAGTCCTTTTTTAGAAAACTTTTAGCACTAAATAGAGATAAAATGCATTTAAAATACAGGGCTTTTACAAAAGAATATCCCGAATCTGAAGAGCTGCAATTGCAAAATCAATCATAGTAATTACAGCTCTTTTCAGCAAATTAAATTAAAAATAACACTTTAATTTTTTTTATAAAGTTATAAATATTTAATATGACCACCTATAGAAAGCCATACGATATCAATGGTACGATTCGGTGGATTGGGTTTATAGCAAATGACGACCTTGCTCTTACTGAGTAGCCCTTCAGAAAGATCTGAATTAACTCTCTTCATGTGTGTTTCTTTGTGTCTACATAAATTACAGACTTGTTTCTAACACTACTGTTGAACATTAACGTACTGAAAACGAGAATAATTACAGCCATTCAAACTTTAGTACAGACAATACTAAAAAGATATAGGATGAGTTCGATTTTTCAGTGGATGTAGTTTTGTGCTTCTGTTGGTGATGATTTAGGCTATTTATAATCTTATAAGCTTCAAGTGTTACTTTTAAATTTAATTTCAGTTGTAGAACGGTTGTAGCTTTTTTTTTAAAATTTTGTTGCTATAACACCTCAAAGTTGAGATATTCCTTGGTTAAAAGAACATGCAGGAAAAGCAGTTGCATGGCGTAATAAATTTCTGGTTAATATCTTAATTTTAAACTTAATTAGATAATAAATATGGACAAAGAGACAAAAATAGTAGTAAATGTAGTATTAAAATATACCCACCTCATTCTTTACTTTAAAACTTTGTACTGGAATCATTTAATTAAAGCAAGCTAATTTAAGAAATTTAATGTCAGTTTTCAATTCAGAAACTGAAAGCGCTTGAAGATGTAATCTGAAACTTCTTCATTTTCGTTCAGTTTAGCTATTCAGATATAACATATTTATGCTTTCATATATTTAATAGTTAATTAAATTAATATATTTAAGAGTAATTGCATCTCATGTACTTAATAGTAACTGAAGCTCTTCGAAATTGGGATATTCTTTTGTAAAAGCCTTGTATTTTATATGTGTTATATCTCCTCTTAGTTCTATGAGTTTTCTAAAAAAGGACTGTATCAAATTTGCAAGTTGTCTTGGGGTTATAAAGTATCACGTAAATATGTACATATGGAATGTATTCATACTAAGTAGAGAAAGATTTTCAATTTTGAACTCTACACTTTTGAATAAATCAAATATGTTATCCTTCTTTAATAATAATTTCGCCATAGCTAAGGGGGCTACAACTCCAGATATCTAATTTCTTCAACTCTACTTCTGTATAACTATAATTAATAATTGTATACCTCATTTTATACCTGGAATAGAAATTTTGAAGTCCTAGGATTTGGGCGGGGGGTTAAATTTCGAAATTTTAACTATAATTTTAATCGGAGAATGTCCATAAATATGTATCATAAATGCTAATATCATGATATTTGAGCATTTAACTCTTTGAAATTGAATTCCTTGAATTCTAAGTTTCATGTTTCGTGAAATAATGGACCTATTACAGATGATATTATTTGGAATATTAATTTACAGCGTAATAATAATTCACTAAACATTTTATTAGTAGTAAAATTTGGCAGGAATAAATAACAGCAGCTTATAAGATATAATATGTTAACATGAAGCAGTTCTAATTACTCTTTTTAATTTAAAAATATTATTCTGAAAAATTATAAAAAACAACTTTCTACATGCCACTAGATGGCCCTTTCTTGTGTCGAAAGAGTTTAATAAAGTTTTCTTTTTTTTTTCCTTCTTTTTTTTCTTTTCTTTATCAGAGAGTAGGACAGAACCCGCCTCGTCTGTTAAATGTAATATTTATTTTAAACAGATATTGACACGAACCTGTTAAATGTAATATCTATTTTAAACATATGTTGGCACGAACCTGTTAAATGTATTATATGTTTTAAACATATATTGGCACGTGCCTGTTAAATGAAAAATCTATGTTAAACATCTATTTTTAAGTAGAGTTGCCATGTGTTGGCAACTTGTTATAATTAGCACAGTTTCTTGACTGTTGTTGGCATCCTTGGTTAAATTGTTTTGTAAAATTTGTTCGAATGTAACTTTTAACTAGTGAGGTGAACATATGATGGTCATGTACTATGATGTACCTATTTGAATGCACATCGGTGCCTAAAGAAATAAATTTCGTTTTGTCTTAAGAAAATTAAGACAGCCAACTCTTACTTATGTATTTTACAATTTATTTAATCTGATCTACCCTCCTCAATAATTTTAAAATATCACACAATGCACAAAATATTTAAGCCTTACTTTTTAATAATTTCTTAAAGCAATATCTTTGTTTTATTTTTATCTCCACTGATGGTTTTAAGTTAATGAATCATGTTGGCACCTAATATTTAATTGACATTTAACTTTGAGATTTCCGACTTTATTATTCATGTTCTATTTTTATAGAGAAAATTTCCGCTATAAGCAAACCATTAGAAATTGTCTCAAGTCAACCCATTGAATTTTTAATTTATTTATCGACTATGTGATTACATTGGAATCTGTAATTTAACTAAATAATTCATCTGACTTATTAATCTCACTTACACATTAATAAATCATAACTTAAACAACATCCAGTTATTATTTTGTTGTATACGTTGTCTCTTGCTTATCAAGGGCTTCAGTACAGTCTATAAAATGCATTAAATGAACAATTCATAGTCACTGGCTTGATCAGTAGAATTTTGAAATCAATAACAATCTGAATCATGTGAAATCCATCATATCTCATTGAAATTGATTTTCATGTAGAAGACTAGGTGTTATTTTAACAGTACTAAAATCGATTACTCGAGACTTAAACATAAACACCTCTTGCTGAGAGAAAATATTGATGTGTATCCTTTGTGTATATCACCTGACCATGAAATACATCTTGATAGAGCACTCTGCTTTTAACTATGTTTTATTTAACCATTTTCAATCACATACCTTATTTTTAACTCACTTGTTTGGGAAAAGCCTTCAATCAAATATGTTACAATTTTTAGATGGCATTGGCTGTACTCTATACATATAATTTTATTAGAATCCATTTTAATGCTATATTTTACCCTTTAATAATTCTTTTAAATATCCTTTAAATAGAAAAAAAGATAGGATTCCAAAAAAGTATGGTTTGTACATGGTGAATGGTATAAAGATAATTTTCTCGGAATATTATTCTTTCCAGCTCAACTGTGGAAAAATTCCTGCATTATTATATTAAGGAAGAAAGAGAACTTTTTGGGATCTACGGATAAATATCTCAAATATTAGTCAAATAAATATTTTACTTTCATTCATCATAATTTTAAAATTTTATCCATTTTCCAATTGACCATTCAGGTTCTTCTTCCTTTTAAAATAGCAACACTTCTTGTGTTTGGCATAATACATTGCATGAGGATACAGTGCCAGATATTCAATACAGCCACCCATTCTGATAAATTAAATGAGATAAGAAATAGAGACAATGTGAAAGGAACTAACAAAATTTACCATCACATTTCAAAAGGAAATTTAGAATATTTTTCCAAATATGTGACATTTGTACTATTTTTTTTCCTTATAAAACAAACAAAACCATGTTTTTTCCCTGCTTGATGAGAATATCTAATACAATGTTTTCTTAAAAATATATTGCAGTAATTCCAGATAGCCGAGTTCTAAATGGGTATGGATGACATATACGAGTATATTAGTCCGTTGGTATAAGATTGTTGCGTGACTTGGTATTGGAATGACTAGTTCCTACGGAAACGGTCAACTTCAGCTTAGCAATGGATATAAGCGCGTTTTATCTTCATTGGGAGCCATCAACGCACTCTGTGTTATTCCTTTTATGAATAAAAGAGCTTATCTTGGCGTAAATATTTTTTTTATGTCACACAGGGCAGTAGAGAACAATCATATTGCATTAGATACTTTAAGAATGTGGATGGGAATCTAATTATCATCAAAATACGCGTTTATGGTTTTATATCGTGTTTCAGATAAATGTGATGAAACTTTAAATTTCCACCTGTAAAAATAAATATAAGGAAAAAAAATAAATCACAAGCTCTTATTTAAAGATGGATTAAGATGTGTAAAATAAAATTTTCAAGCAAAATAATGCATTGCATATAATGCGCTTAACTAAGATAGATAGGTAATTACCGATAACTTAAGTATCATAGTTAATACTTACATATGAGATCAAAAGAAGTATTAACGCCTCAGTTCTTTACCCATGATGCCTCAGTTATTTTAAATATTATAGAAAGAATGAAAAAATATGTACCTTACTTCGAAATCATTTCCCCTCGAAATTTCTCGTATCCTCTCCCGAAAGCATTAAAAAGAAGTGTATATTGGAAAAGAAAAAATTCGTAAAAGATTTTTTAAACAAAAAAAACACTAATTCCGTGAGAATATACACATACATTCCGCTTCCTCTCTTAAATTTATGCAATATTCTATTTAGATACTTAGTACTGCAAACGCAGGGAGAAAATGTTTATCTTTTATGGCACACGTCCAATGTTACCACCTTTATAGTACTAACGAAAAGTTTCTTTTCAGCTCTAATAGATAAAATATTTTGTAGATTACGGAGGGGAATAACAAAATAGGATGTCTTGTTAGATAAGCTGGAAACATATATTGAGCGATAGATTTTATAGAGAAGGAAAATACAATGCACTATAATCTTTGTGAGTTACGGCCGAATAGGAGCTTCATATTCTGACGAATAACTTTGGAGATGAAAAGTGGGTCCTTTATTACCTTGGAACGAATGATTTACATATCGTATCAATCCCCCTTCTCTTTACCTAAGTAAACCTGATAAGGAAAGTCTTTTCAAAGCAAGGGAAAAAAAAACGATGCACAGCAAACTTCTAGAAACAAGAAAGTATTGTTATAGCTAAGTTATTTTTAACAGTGTATTTTGAAATGGCTTTGTTTAAGCATATTTTGTATTGTTTTTATTTATTTATTATATTTAAAACATATTAAAATGCCAACAAGGTAAGACTATGCGCATATTAAAATACCATTAAAATCATGTTGCGTTGAAATTCTAGACTTTAAGAAAATATCAATTTAGAATGTATATTTTCAATAAAATAACGAAATAATATTTCATAAAAAATGTTTTTTGTGTTAGTGTCGACTATTAATCGTACATTCAAAACAATAATAAAAAATACTGTCAAATACTTAATTGAGATGCCATGACGAAAGCAATATTAGTTGGCATTGTTGTATATTACTTAAGCCATATTTTACAGGTTTATGACTTAATTTGAATATCCTTAATTTGAATTTAAATGTTATAAAGTATCTTTTAAAAATTAAGTAGACTAGACTCATCATTTAATAACTGTACAAATAATGAAAGTTTTCTTAAAAGATTATTTTTAAGCAGGTGATTTTCTTCAAAAACACTTTTTACATGCATCAAAGAGAAAAATATTTTGAAAATGAAATAAAACTTTCGATTCAGTCATTTTATTTTTACGTATTAAACTATCTTTTTAAAATTTTTATTATGGTAGAATTGAAGTAATTCATGTAAAAAAATGGAAGGAGATACTTTGCTAACGTCATATGAACTCATTTATGTTAAAAAATGTTCCCTATAATTTCGTGAAACCCGTATTGCGCAAAATGTTTTTTAAAAAAAATGAGACTTGTAATGGGGTTTGAACGTCAACAACTTGCTTAATTGTTCTAAGATTCTATTTTAAAATTTTTATTCCACCTTTTATTACAGGGACATAGATAAAGAGTAGAGAAAACAAAAGACACGATTGTGTGGATCTTAACATCCAAACGGTTGTATTTAAAATATAGAAACTTTGTTTCATACTGAAATTTCATAATCAAACAAGGTTGCATAACAAACTAAGGGTAAGATGAAATGCGAGTTCTATTTACAGTTGAAATTGTTTTTGGAAAAATGTATTGAAATCGCTGTTATTTAATATTATATTAAATGATATATATACTTAGTTTGGAAGTACGAGGATCGCTTTAAAAGTAATGCCTGGATAGACATAACTCTTTTATTTGTTAACTAAATTTCACAATTCGTAAGTCAATGAAAACTACATATATTCTTTAAGTTATATAATATTTACTTTTCGACATTATCTCCATCACCTCCCACGCACTTGCGCCACTGGCGAAGGCACCGAGGAAGAATTACCATCTTTGTTATACAAATTAGGCTTAAATAGCAGCTTTCACCCCGTCATTTGAATAGAAGCGATGACCTTTATGGTACATTTGAATCTTTGAAAAATAGTGAAAGTCGCAAAATTCAAGATCGGGAACAAGGACATCTTAATACTTCAACCTTATATATATGTTGTTCGGAATATTTTTTAGTTTCTAGCGCATTATCGACACCCGGGAAGAAAACAAATGTATTACATAAATGATGCATGTAGTCTTCAGTGGCAACAAAAGAATTTAAGATCAAGTCACAAATTGTGACAGTGCCCTATTACTCCTTCTCGCCTGTCACCTTCAATGTTATTCTGTTTACAAGATCTAAATTTCTTAAGTTCATGCTCAGACAAAGTATATAAGGTTATCAATTATTAGGGTGACCAGAAAGTTCTGTCCGTTTGTGAAGTGAAAGAAAATAGTAAAATTTTCATACAATTATTAATATTTACTATACAATATAATTACCGTCGTTACTAGAATTAGTCTATAAACATTCTGGATGGGTCCCTCATGAGTTAAATGGTAAAAAAAAATGGCTTAATCGAATCATCATATGCTCATTTCCGTTAGATTGAAACGAAAAGAATCTCATTTTGGTAAGGAGAAAAGCATGCAGTTTGGACTATCTGTTCTCTTCACCTCTAAATCGAGATTGAGCAGAAACACTGCGTATATGGTGGGACGTCCAAGAACCAATACATGTCAAGCTTTTGAAACCTATCAAAAAGCTCAATTCCGAGAGATACGATCAGAAAATGGATTTAAACAAAGTACTGAAAATAATGTGCAATGAAGCACATTATATTACACCATGATAATGCCAAACCATAGGCTGCTTTGGTGATTAATCAAACAAAAAAATCACAAAATTAGCCTAGGTATCTCTGTCGCAAATATCATACTTCTCAGACCAAGCTTCCTCTGATCATCACTTTTTTTATATCCATATAAATTTTTAAGAAATTCAAAACCGAGGCATACGTCATTCTAGGACTATTTCAGTTCTTCTCCACTAAATACAAAGCATTTTTCAAAAATGGTAGTTACAAATTACCTTCGAGCTGGAAAGAGTTGAAAATTATTGACGGAAACTATATTGTACAATAAATATTATTAAATGCATGGAAACATATTATTTTCCTTCCCTTCACAAGTGAACAGACCTAATATGTATAAAATCTAATTTTATTAGTCCTAGAATAAGGGAAGTACTCTCAAATAGTTTATTTTCTCTATGCCCGAATATTATCTATCAAAGAATATGCTTGACCGAATACGACGAGAGTACCCCTTGCAATTACTTCGACACCGTTGTATAGTGGATCTCACCAATACACGTCAGAATACTTTCGTGCACATCACACGAACATTCTTCTTATTACTATAACCTTAATGATTATTTTCCTATACTTTCATCTCCACCCCCTCCCTTCCATCTCAATGCGCTTCAATTATTTTTATGAACTTTGATTTACATGAATGGAAGTTGAGTTGTTTGAATCAAGTAGTGTCCAGGGAAAGTCAATAAGGCCAGTTTAAGGAAAGTAAGCTTCCTGTCGTTATAAAGTAAGAATATATTATTACAGACTTATTGCATTTCAGTCAAGCCTCTTAACCCCCCATGCGCTTCATAATTTTTATTACTTAGATACAGTGGAACATTACGCAAATTTTATATTACTTTTATCTTTTTAAAAATTTAACGCTTATGATAAGCTTAGATTAGCTGAAAAACAAATTAGAATGAATTTAAGAATAAGTTTCTATAAAAAGTTGATTTTAATACATTAGGGGCAGAAACGCAGATATAAATTGAGATAATCATTTATATTTTATCAAAACATAAAGACAAATATAGTCTCCTCATTATTTAGATTTACATTTTTCAAATTGAAAAGAGAAGAAATAATATATATTCTTTTAGTTATTTCTGAGTAGTTAAATATTCAGAATTCTAACAAGCAATATTAATAAGGAATTTGAAACACGTCATAAGAAAAAAAGATAAAATTTGTGAAGATCAGCCTTTTATAGAAATAAATCTGAAAGTGTTAATCAAATTGATATTTTAAGAAGAAAATTAAAATATGCATATTATGAAAGTAAGTGGTAAGATTAACTACTTAAATTAATATTTTAATTAAGTTTTTTATCATTTGTAATAAAAATGAAATTAAAAGTTTTGGGAAACTTCTCTAGAATTATAACACTAAATTGCAATTCTGAAATTATAAAATTTAATGATCAAATACAAATGTCTAATGAACTTAAGATCTATTGGTTATAGGTATAATGCTTCAGAAGCATAATTAAAAGTCCTAAGATTTTAATGCACCTAGATATATTATAATGTGATGTAAGATATGAAAAAAGTCAAAATAATTTCACATTTTAGTAATAAAAATTTATGTATTATAATTAACTAATGAATAAAAAAAATAATGATTTTAATCTTAAAAGATATTCAGAATTACTAAAAGCTATCTATATTATTAAATAGTATGGATATAAATTTCAAAAAATAGAGAATATAGGAATAAGTTATATAAAAAACAAACTTTAATAAATTTAATAGTGTTATTGAAAAATGTTTCTGAATATTGCGATAAGAGATCGATCAGGGAAGAGTACCATATTTCAATAAGGAATAGTGGAACATTCCTTTTAAATAATTAATTAATCCCGATTATTCCCTGAAGCACCTAATCTAAAACTTCAGTGATTGGAAAATAAAATAATAAGTTTCCATACATCTTGCGTTTCGTATATGAACTGTTTAATAAATACGAATATTAAAAGAGTAAGTTTCAATCATATATATTGGTTTTCATCTTAATATTCTTAGAACTAAGTTTTCAAATTATTAATAATGCATTTCAAAGCAGACAAAATAACTATAAATATTGGAAGCTATGAATTATAATATTCTTTTTTGAATTCAGGTAATAGTGAAACATTTTTTTGCATGACACATAATTATATTTATGGTGAAAAGTTAAAGTAATGTCAAATAAAAATCGTTTAAGTGTACTTTTTTATTTAAATTTTAACTTTCTATTTTAATGGTTTTATAATCATTTTCATCACATTTAAAACTAGCAAATCTATTTCATCTAATTGCGTTTCATAATTTTTTTTGATCAAACTTCGTGTGTGTGTTGACAATATCTTTCCAAAATTTGCAAAACTTGTCTGCAACTTACAGAAATTATATATATATATATATATATATATATATACTCACACATACACACACATACATATATATATATATATATACATATAACACACACACACACACATATATATATACTCACACATACACACCCATACATATATATATATACACATATAACACACACACACATATATATATATATATTCAAACCAATATTTAAAACTGATTTTTCATTTATCCTTCTAATTTAAATCTGATTAAAAATTAACATAAATTCTTATCAAGCAGATATTATAGATATTTATTTGGGAATTGTTTATAATAGGATTATAAGTATTGCCCAAAGACTTGCTAGTGCGATCGTAAGACTGGTTGCTGTTCCTTTTGTGAACGCATATTCTATTCCTCGATTTAAACAAGATAAATCCTGTGTTCAGGCTGCTGCCATCTCAAGAACATTCTTCATAGCCACAGACACAATAGAGTATTCATTATCATAAACAGACCTATTGCTCATAGAAAACTTACGAAATCCCATAGAACGTTGCTTAAGACACCATTACTACCACAAAATTTGCAAGATCTGCTTGCCAATGTTCAATGTGCTTGGAATAAGTTGAACCAAGAAACTGTCAAAAACATCTATGACTCCATGCCACGTGTGGCTGAATACATTAGAAATAAGGGAGGTCTATCATCCTATTGATACTTGTAACGATTTTGCATTTTGACCAATAAATTTTGTC
>BMAW01034725.1:189835-208451 GCA_019974015.1 Nephila pilipes | reverse complement strand
GTGTGTGTGTGTGTGTGTGTGTGTGTGTGTGTGCGTGGGTTATTTTTATTTTATTTTGAAAAAGATATAATTTGATTTCTCTCTCTCTCTCTTTAATCTATTAATATACCAAGCGAATACAAAGGAAGTCAATTGCTCAACATCAAGATAAGTTAAATGATTGTCTTATATGTTGTAGCCATTTATTTTAGAGCACAAAATTTAATCTCGCTTCTATTCATTAAGAAAATTCCTAAAGCTCTAAAAATATCTTCACTAGTTTCAGAAAATATGCTTATTAATGCAGGATCAGGAATTTAAATACAGCTGAATTATACACTTTTTTATTCTTGTCGATCATTGGAAAGATCTGATAGAAAAAAAAAACTCAAAATAAATTCCAGATTATATCACTTTCTAAATTCGATTTAAAATAACTTTCATACATCTTTTGTAATTAGTTGTTCCAAATGTCATTAGCTGCTTTGCGAAATTCCCGCGATCTATTTCCACAACCCTCAAAGATTTTAGGGAATTATAGAAAAAAATATAAGAAATCCTGGTACGATAGAAAGCTGAATTAATTTTCACAGTATTAAGCTTTATTTAGTAAGCTTTTCAATATATTTTAAGAGTATTAAGATTCTTTATGCAAGAATAAGGCAATATTTAAAAAAATAAACATTGAGTAAATAAAATAGAAAATAATTATACGAATGAACTAACACTAGATGAAAAAGTCTGGGGAAAAAGATTATGGAGGTTTTTAGAAATATCTCATACTTCTTTGTTTCTTATGTCATGTTTTTCGATTCTCAAGAGATTTATTTAGCATGTTTGCGATCATAAATAGCATATTTGTAATTGTGTCTTTCGAAGAATTTATTACGTTGTATCAACGCAAATTAAATTTCTAGACTTTAAGAAATAAAAATAAATGTAGTTGTATAAGTATTTTAAATCTTCTTATATATATGTCTGAGGGATTCGTATTTAATAAATGAATAATTCATTTTTGGGAATGAATTATAAATAAATATCATAAGCCTGAAATTTGAATTAATGTTTACTTGTAAATCGATTGAGGAATTAAATAACATTTTCTTGAATTTTGTTTACGTTAAAACTTGAACATTGTATTTTGTTTTTTAAAATAAATAATAGACATTATTACCCATAATTTTAAAATAAATGATGTTATACCGCTGTATTATTTATTTATTTCAAGTACTTCTTCGAACATATAAGAATAAGTATTGACTGCATGTAAAGTAAATTCGATTCATTTGGTTTTCTCTAAATAAATCAGAATTACTTAAGCAATGCTCTGAAGCTACTTAAGACCCGCAGTGTGTCGGGGCTAATGTACGTTAAAAGAAAAGAGAAATTTGGTGTATTCGTTGCCAAAACTCGAGTGTCGTCCTCATCACTTGAAGTAGGTTCAAATTTATAAGGTCTAAAAGAGCTTTTAAATATTTGTCTTTTTATACATAAAATCTATAATACTGTCTCTCAGGGTGAGACATCTGATATTGAATTCTCTGGGCAGTTTTACATAATATTATAGTCTGATTTTATACAGACGGATTGTTATCGTTTTCCTGTCTTCATTTTTTATCAAATAAATCATTTTCAAGTTTGTGTCCTAATTTAGCTTTTACAAATAAAAATCAAAGAAAATAACGAATTTTCATATCTTCTGCAATTGTGATTATACAAAATATTAATGTAAATCTATATTTCTGTGTGTTATGTATTCAGAAATGAGCAATTTCCTCCTTGATATAAGGCTGATTTATAAATTATTCATTTTTATCTTAATTCAAATTTACAACAATAAAACTATGTGTATGAGTTTCTGTTATGTAAAGGATTTATTTCTCCATATGTAACAAGTTCTTATAATGTGATGGCTTACATTTTGTCAGTTTCTGTAACACACTTATTTCGTAATGCAAATCCGAAAAATCCGTTTTTCGCATTTCATGTAAAAATATTTTAGTTCATCCTGAAGTTAGAAAAATACCTCCTACGAAAATGTTGCTTTTATTGTTTCTTATCTTACCATACGTTTAAAGATCTTCTGAAATCATATAGCAGTTACGCATTTGTAAGAAAAAATACAAAGCTATTTTCATTTTCAACATCCCCTTCCTCTATAGTTCCGTCTTAATGATTTGTTTTCTTCTTTACATGTGATAACACAATATCTTCAGGCATTTGAATCTTGGAGTTGAGTTGTATACACACACACACACACACATATATATATATATATATATATATATATATATCTTCATGTTTAACTATACTAGAAGAGTAAATTGCTGCAAATATTGGAGATATATAAGGATTTGATTGCATATTGTAGAAGTTTAATGCGTTTCTCTTTGTAAACTGAGTAATTCTTCTCAAAGATTTGAAGCATATCCTTTTATTTGGATTAGTTAATGGAACCTTAATCATACAAATGTTTTTTTTCTAACAAAGATTTGCCTTTTAAAGGGTTAAAGAATGATATATAACCTTATTTTGAGGAATAATGGAACATCGAATTTGCTAACAGAACTTTAGAATTGCTTAGGTGCTTTCCTACTCTTTCAGAAAACATTTTTTTTATCCCCGAAATTTTATTTCGGGAAATAGTAAGAGTTAAAACATTTCTTATATATAAGTCTAATTTTGAAAATGATCTCTAAATACGCTGAGCGAGAAGTTATTTAAAACACTGTAGAAGCAAATTCCATCTAGCAATATTTTCCTTCACTTTACGTTTTTATACAGTTTGCGTGCATCCAAAACTGAGATTTAAGAAACGGCAACCATCAACGGCTTGAAATTTGTTGCTAAAACAGTTAGTTGCTTTCGTTTTCGGTTGAAAATGTGAGAAAGCGTTGAACGGGACATAAATATTTTCTGTAACGCTTAAGAGCTTTAAAATTACGTTAAATATTTTTTTTCTTCTATATGATAATGTATTTAGATTATCACACGCCTTAAAGGAAGGGAAGGAACACATTAACTTTTAAAAACACTTCGTAATTTCGCAGATGTCGAGGGAAAATTCCTTAAGTTATTTATGGAAGCATTACTTATGACATTTTGAGAGTTCACAATGCAAACGGCAAGGCTAAGTAATGCAACTTTTCAATTTTTATTCCAAGATTAATGGGATTTTGTACCTAAGATATTTCAAAATATAAAACTCTCTATAGAGTAGGGTACGTTTACATAAAGGATCGCTGGGAAACATTAGACATTGTCAATTTCAACTTTATACTTCAAGCAAACACATTTTTAAGATTATGTATAGAAATCAAGTATATTTAAATCCAGGAAAAATTGATATTACTTTTCTAAATATTTTGAATTAAACAAATAAAAGTCTATTTTAAGGAATGTATTACGACAAACTCTTATGTAATTAAAATAAGTTGTGTTTATAATATGATACTGAAAAACCGGAACTTATTGACATTGTATTAAAAAAAAATTACAAAATCCGATTCCTTATAAAAAGATCCCTTTGCATTACATATATATATATAGCATAAAAAGAAAAAATACATAAAAAGAAATGCGTTTTTTAATAAATAAAAAATACATAAAAAGAGATGCGTTTTTTAAATCGCATTCCTTTTTATCCTATTTTTAAAAAAATGTAAATTCTTAAGGAAGCTATCTTTTTTTAAAGTTGTAATGTTAAACGTTTTGAAGAAAAACATTTATGAATCGAACGTATCAGAAATTGGATATTTCTTTTAAATTATGTATTTTTATTATTTAATATGAAATAATTATCATTAAGGCAAATTTAAAAAGCAAAATAACTTTTAAAAGATTATATTTTGTTCTAGAACTCATATTTAAAATCATAGAACAGTTATTCAAGAATTTTGCAAATAATCTACAGAAATTAATACCTTTCATGGTACCATACGCGATTCGGAAATAAGTGCTACTCGAAAACTGGCAGGATATAATACATTTTAAGAAATTTAATTTGAGTTGATACATTAAAAGTCTTCAAATAAATAAAAAAAAGAAAAAAAATAAGAATTTACGTTGAAATTTTAAGTACTAAGAAAGTTCGTGATTATCAGTAGTACTTGTTGATTGAATAATATGAGCTCTAAAATTACTCTACAGATGTATATTATACTCTAAAAATAATAATATACTCTTCCTAAACTCATTAGAAGTGAAAGAAAAGAATCAAATGAAAAAATGGGTCAATTCATAAGGAACGGAAGACTTAGTTTTAACCCCAAAATTTGTATTTTTTTCATTCTGGAAAAAGATAGCTTTATATACGTACTTAATGAAAATAATATTATCTTATTTACAAAGTGACTAAAGCTATTTCTGATGCATTTGAAAATTGTTTCTAAAATTGTGCTTGAAGTTTTCCAAAATATTACTGAAATATAAAATTAATAAAAACAACCTACCAAAAAAATAATATTAAATGCAAATAATTTACATTTAAAAGTTTTCTAAATTATGGACTGAATGTACCTCATGAGTGAATGACATATAATTAAAAAAAATTAGAAGTGATAATTCTCTTTTTAACCATAAACGTGACTTAAAATCTTAATTTCTGATGAAAAAAGTAATTAAGAGTAATGCAAACTTCATTAAATTGAAAAAAGACACTTAATATATTTTTTTTTATTTTCATTGTAGAAAATCTATCTCTTTAGAAGCATATGGAAATATATTTAACAGTTAAAAAAATTTTAAAACACAAAATAACATAACTTTAATAGGAAAATAAAAGAAAAATGGTTCAAGTTTTACATGAATCATATAATAATACTTTCATTAAATGAAACCTTAGCTTTCGACATAAGAAAAATTATACTATTGAATTCAATCGATTTGAATTGGATTTTGAGTTTGACTCTATATTATTAATGATTGATGACAGCAATGATACTTTTTTCTAATATATTATGAAATATTCAGCTATATATTTCGTAAATAAACTAAGCATTATTTTATGTAAGAGAATAACGCTTTAAATATCTTCCTTGCCACACAACACATGAATAATGTTTTACGAATCAAAAAAATTCTTTACCTAGTAAGGTTCAACACAGCAAGCAGTGCTAACCAAGTAATACAGTACCTACCGAATGAAAATTTCACACACACACGCACAAACTTAAATTCAATCAAGCATCATGCATTTTAAAGGATGTTATTATCTTATATTTCAGATAAAAAGTTTCAAGAGAAATATAATAAAGTAACAAGGAAAAATCAAAATTGTATGATTCCAAATTTCAAAATAAAGTATTCAGTAGCGAAATCGTAAGCATTATTTACAGTCAAAATCTTTATGCAAGTACGCTAAAAAATTCTAGTGACTTTTGTTTCTATTTATTTACAAGTGAGGGAGGAAGTACATAGGCAGCAAAATCTCTAAGGAAATGCATTTCTCCCTATAAAATATCTCTTGCGATGCTAAAATTTTAGTCTTGAAAATGTCTAAGGAAAGAAATCATGATGTTTCCGTTTCAATAGAGAATTGCACTATATTCTGGTGTTCCTGCTTCAGAATGAAATAACGCAGGGAAAAAAATTTGGATTTGTATTCAAAAATTTAAAAAAAAGAAAGAAATATGTGTATGAATTCCATCTGCAAATTCTATGAATATACAAAAAATTGCAATACGACCCAGTGGAGCTTTAGATATTCGTTTACAAGCTTCCTATGACTGACTTGAAATATAATTCTTATACCTTGCAATTTTTCTTTGTGTGTGATTATTGGCAAAATTTCTATTAAGTAAAAGCTGTACTTTTAGTCTAATGAATTAAATACACTCAATTATATGAAGTAATATATACATTATATAACTATGATTTAATATATAATTAACACTTCCCAGAAAGAGTCAGAGTAATTTAAGT
Organism: Nephila pilipes; assembly: GCA_019974015.1. Lineage (NCBI taxonomy): Eukaryota > Metazoa > Arthropoda > Arachnida > Araneae > Nephilidae > Nephila > Nephila pilipes. Next base: position 202,550 of record BMAW01034725.1, on the reverse strand, counting down.
GATTTATTGCAATACTTATATATATATATATATATATATATATATATATAAACCATATTTTATTTACAGAATTAATTTATGAAAACTCAATCAAGTATAGCAAATATATATACTTTGGTAATTATGTTAGTTTTTTCGTAAAAATACTACTTATTAGACATAAATAAATTGTTGATGTTAAGATATTTACATATTATAACCCCTTAAATATGCTAAATTTCAATTAAAAGTTTTCTAATAAATTTAATTTTAATGACATATACTTTTATCTCTTTACTTGTGTTACACTTGTATAAGTTTAGCTAAGATTTAATTAAGATATTACAAAAAGAATATAGCTGAAAGCATTCATTATTTGATTCAAAAATGTTCAGTTTAAAAACTTTTGTTAAAAACAGATGTTTTTATTTTGAAAACAAATCAGAAATTTTGTAATACGGAAGTGAAAAATCATATAAAAGCAGTAAGCGATTCTTAAGTTGAACATTGCGTTTTAATTAATTTAATTATTATAGCAGAATTGTTTCTCTGAACATTTAGAATGGCTTCATCAAAAATAATTTTTTTAAAAGATACATCGGTACGTTAAAACCAACTGTTTATGGTATTCGTCACTTGAAAAGTTATGAACTTTTCACTTAAATGGAATTGCAATACATTTCAGAAGGAAGATGTAATTGATTAGTTAATTTTCACATTCTATTAGTGAAATTCTTTAAAAGACAGACTTTTCTAGAAGATAAAATCTATTTTTCAGAAACTAAATATTTCTATATGTGAATATAGGTTGATATGCATGAAAATATATGTTTCTCCATTTTCCTCTAAGATCACCTTGTGAAAAATATCAAAATTACATAATAATAATCATGCAATTCTTTAAAGAACCTTCCTATCTGAACTATTTTAACTCCATATAACCTTGTGAACAGAGAGATTTTGTTACTTTTTACTGTTTTTTTTTAAAAAAAAAATTTAAATATATCCATATGATTTAGATCACGAAAAAAAGTTTTTACTAGAGATTTTAAACTATTTTTCATTTATAATAGATAAACTATTTAAATGCTCATAACAAAAAATGAGTAATATGTAAGGAATTATTGATTGAAGTCTGTTTTAAAGTATAAAAGAAATGTTGCACATAAGAATTTTTATTTATAAATTTGGCTTCTACATTCCTGCTCGTTTTATATAAAAAGTATCTGTGTAATTCTGACATTTATATATATAATTTTTGAAAACTGAAGATTCATAGTTTATTTCTGAAAGAACAGCTAACGAATTTAACTAATAATTTTTCATAAAGAAAGTATTGAGTTGACATGATAGATACTCAAACTTAAGTCGTGAATGAATTTGGCAACCCGAGTGACATTCGGGCTTAAGCCGAAAAGTTTTAAACATGTTTTGTTATAACTCGTACTGATTCGATTTAATTTTTCAAATAATTTGAAAACATGAAATAATTTGATATTTAATATTAATTTCTTACGTAAATGTTATATTTTCTTACTGTTATCAAAAACCTTTTTCACAAAGTACAACTATCAACTTATGGCGCTTATACATCAAATCCAGATGACTCATACTTCGTAATAAATAAATAAAATTATATACTATACCGAAATCTTTATTTTGTTAACAGGAATAATATAACTATAAGCTAAAATTTGTTTACTTACAGATTATATATCATTTGAAGAGGTAAAAAGAAATATTTTTGAATTTATTTTCGAGTCTTTATTCTGAAACGTAATCAACACAATTAATTTCTTAGAGAATCTGGCTGTACCTACATAATATATACATCTCTAAATGTACTTTTTATAACCTTTACAAAACATTCTTCTTTACAATTATAGGTAGAATAGTTAAGATTAAGGCTCATCCGAAAAAATAAATAAACAGCTGGACATTAATACTGAACTACATAGTCCGTATTGGCAGAGCAAACAAGACAAAATAAATCCGGATTACCTACATCTCAATACATACGAGCAACAGTGAGAAAGTTTCCCCCAGCTCTTTTCTAACACACAGGACAGACTTTAATTTTCTCCACAAGTATGTAAGAGGGAAAAAAAAGCAAAATACTGAGACGGGAGGAAAGAAACCTCTGCTCCACCCCTTCATCAACTTAATGGTTTGGGTAGAATAAAATTGTTCTTACCTCCTTTGCTTTAAGCTACCCCCTGCCACTTCCCCAATCTATAGACTCGACGACGGCGTTTCTCTGCAATTTAGTGTTTTTCTCATTGCTTCCCCTATTTTAACTCCTCTTTTAGATGCATCAGTTCATTAATGTGTGACGTCACCTTGTCGTTAAGGGTCCTTTATATATATATATATTTTTCAATTTTCAAACTTTCTTTCTTAAAGCATCATTTTCGTGCTGTAAATATCAACGTATATCATACAGTATTTGTGCATATATTGTCTAGTTAAAAAAAGTTTTAAAATTTTAACAAATTGCTGAAATGTTTTTTTCTGTAAGACTTCAACAGAATTACAATCAGGTGTTTCAGTTGAAAAAATTATTTCAGTGTTTGCAATTTCCTCTATTGATTTCACACGATTTAAGGAAATCGATTTAAGACACTTAATATAATAACAGAATTGCATTGACAATAATGTGCGAAGAGCATTGAGTTCAGAATCTATTTCAGCATTTAAAATTTTTAAGTTTTCCACTCAGTTACAATTTAAACGCATGAAGCTCATTTACATCAAAAGATTATCAAGTAAATTTATAGTCAGCCTTTAAATGTTACGTATTAGAGATTTTAAGATATGGGCTGATTTCTAAAAAAAATATTTCACCCATTTAATGTTATTATGAAATAAACGCTACTAAAAGAGACATAAAATGTTTTATTGTGATTTTCTTATCTGTAAAAAGACTTATAAAATACTTGCTCTCAATATTTTCTTTGTTTACATGACTTAGCAAGAAAAAGTCTTAATAAATGCATTATATGCATATAAGTCTTATTATCATTGAAAAATATTTCTAAGAATATTCTATAATTTTTATCTTTAAGCGAACTTGAACTTTCAGAATACATTTAGCAAAAATTATTTCTTCAATAATAATTTACAAATAAAAAAAATTTCTCCTTAAAAGAAATGAAAGGAAATTATACTGCTATGTAACATTTGAAGGTAAAAAAAAATCATAAAAAAAAATTGCTAAAAAATTATTATAATTAGAAAATGCAAAATCTTAAATAATCCTAGTGAAAATGTTCTGGCCAAGAAAATATACTGCTATTCAAAATTATTCATCCGATTTCAAAACTCCATATTTTTCGTAAAGATACAGCACAGAATGATAAGCAATACATGAGTTTAAAGAAAAAATATAAACTGCTGTTTGTAGAAAATGCAACACCATGAAGGAATCATCAGAATCAAATGAAATTCGCAGCAAATGTCAATTATAGGATATTATGCAAATTAATAAAGTTTCAGAGCCATCGCGCGTGCGCGGCGCGCGCAGCGCCCTCTGAATTGATGCTGAAAGCGTATAAATAAAGTGCTGTAGCGGGACGTTGAAAAAAGTCTATGATTATTTGTTAGTGGCAAACGTTTAGTGAGACCTGAGTATGCCTCCACGACGGAAGAATAAGAAATTCAAGCAACTTACGGAGTTTGAACGAGGGAGGATAATCGGCCTTCGAGAAGGAGGATTTTCCTATCGCGCAATAGCAGCTCGTATGCAGCGGAACAGTTCCACAGTGATGCGAGTTTGGAAGCAGTGGACCGACGAGCACCGAACAACTCGAAAAACAGGCACTGGACGACAGAAGGTGACGTCAGAGCGCGATGATCGACACCTGCTCCGCATGGCGGTGAATGATCGCACAGCTTCCTCCAGGCAGCTGGCAGCACGTTGGTCTACTGCTACAGGTGTACAATTGTCGGCTTCGTCAATTCGTCGTCGTCTGCTGCGCCGTGGATTGCGTGCAAGGGTGCCTTTATACAGGATTCCCCTCACGGCGAATCATCGACGGCTGCGTCGGCAGTGGGCTCTTGAGCACAGAGACAGGCGAGCTGATTGGCACCAAGTTGTCTTTTCAGATGAATCACGCTTCAATTTGTGGACCCATGATGGCCGTGTTCGTGTTAGACGTTATGCCGGTCAACGCTGCCTTCCTGAGTGTATTATTGAACGACATAGTGGTCGAACACCCGGAGTTATGGTCTGGGGTGCGATTTCGTATCATGGACGATCCAATTTGATACGAATTGAGGGTAATCTCAATAGCAACAGGTACGTCCGTGAAGTGCTACAGCCCGAAGTCGTTCCTTTCCTTCAAGGCATCCCTGGAGCTATCTTTCAGCAGGATAATGCACGCCCACATGTTGCGCGGACTGTTCGAGACTTCTGTTCAGCACAACGTATGCAACTTCTTCCTTGGCCTGCTTATTCACCGGATATGTCGCCTATTGAGCACGTGTGGGATATGGTTGGTCGGCGTCTCGCTCGTGATCCGCGTCCTGCAGTTTCCAAAGACGAACTTTGGTTGCGCATACAAGCGATATGGAATTCTCTTCCTCAAGCAGATATTCAACATCTGTTTGACTCCATGCCACGTCGTATAGCAGCACTTATTGCAGCGCATGGTGGCTGCACCAAATACTGATTTCGGACGCTTAATTTGTTTCTTTTGTTTTGAAAATTTCATGATTTATTTGTATCAGTACAAGTCGTTTCTGCATTAAATTTCATTTGATTCTGATGATTCTTTCATGGTGTTGCATTTTCTACAAACAGCAGTATATAAATCTTTTTTACGAGTATTACATATAACTCCCTTTATTTATACGTATGATGTCGATTTGATATGTAAATTCTTGCTAAACACTTTCTAAAGCGACAGTGGTAATTAATTATACAGCAGCAGAAGTCCACTGCTTAAGTTCACATAAATTTGTGGCTTATGGCGACCCATACACTTTATTTTTAACAAATCCCCAATGGAAGAAATCACTTGTCGCCATATCACGTGACTTGAGTGAACAGATGTGTAAACTCAAGTCATCTGGTCCACTGTGACCGAAATCATGATTTGAATGATTGATTATTTATTAGCGTTGCACCAAGAAGTAACACGAAGGCTATTATTGACGGACTCCGCAATATTTCGCCTCAGATCAGTGACGAGAAGGATACATTAGCTGGTACCTCCCCATCCAAACTTCCACTACACGCTAATGGGAGAACTTGAAGCCTCTTCAGATTGAATGTGCAGAGCCCTCACTATACGTCTGCGGGTCTTTAGAGGAATCAGCACTATAACGGCAAATTGACAGAAACCAACCTGGAATCGATATCATGACTTATCACAACTAGGATATAAAAAACAGCAAATATCCCAAACTATAACACGAAAAAGGTCTCTTGAGATGTACTACATATGATTAAGAACAAATTAAGCATTAACTATTACACATTAAATTGTCTATGATATTTTTTTTTCTGAACTGTGAGCAAAACAATGTTTACGAATATCCCGTCCTTCTATCAATGAGGAGTAATTATAAAAATGGAACTGTAGGTGTATTGAAATAATCAGAACCAAAAGAAAAATCATTTGATTTTATATTCACGCATCATTGATTGTAGTAAATTAAAACAACATACATTTAACTATAATCTTGAGCCCAGAAAAAAATATAGCGCATTGAAATTTTGTAGCACAAACTTGTCACTCTTTGAGCTTGTTTACGATTAACCCTTGTATGCAAGCCCTCCTCTGGTACTAAGTATTAATAATTTCAATGAGGATATCTTTATTATTGAATCATATAAAACTTTTTTTTGCGTAAAAATTAATTATTTTCAGAAAGTTGAATATGAAGTAAATTTTTTTAATTGGAATAAGAAATTAACACATTATTAAATATTAGCACTTAATACGTATAATAAAAGGTTAAACATAATACTAATATTAATTTAGTATGCATTGATTATATTATCTTTTTAAATATATATATATATATATATATATATATGTGTGTGTGTGTGTGTGTGTGTGTGTGTATGTGTATGTGTGTGTTTGAACAAAATACCTCTAATATAATTCACAAAATATAACACCATGTAACACACTAATCGTATCAATCATATAAACTCACTACATTAATATCTAAGAAACTACGTAATTAAAGAAATCATTACAAATCAAAGTAAAAATAATACAACACATATTAAATTACTATAATTAACTAAACGATCTAAGACTTTAACTTAAAAATAAAAAAACTAATTAACTAACAGACAACTTATGAGTGGAAGCCCAGTGAAAGGAAAGCAAAATTTAGAACAATGAAAATAATGTAATTAAGAATTTTCCATACTTTGGAATTGAATCATGTTGGTTTCTAACATTATTACTGATCAAAGTATCACACTTCAGAGAATAACATTATCAAACAAAATGGTAACAAATCAAAAAATTAGCAAATTTAGAAACAGTAGCAAGCAGAGTACAAATAGTAAAGAATTTCAATTAATCTCCAAACAAGCAAAAATTGTAAAACCAATAAAATATAAAATAAATAGTCATAGTAATAAAATAATAGTCGTCATAAATAGTGTAGAAACAATTAAAATACAACAAACATCACCTGAAAGTAATTAATTATATAACCATATAAGACACTTCAACAAATTTCTAATAAATAAAAAAAAGAATTACTATAGACAAAATTTTAAGAACAAGTTAAACATTACACATAGTTCTTACGTATGCCTACCACTACCCTCCATGAAATAATTCACCACCTTAGTAAACTCTAATAGATATTACTAAATAAAAATTTAAAAATAAACGTATAAAAAAGCAATATTTTACATATTTAAACACAACATTAACATTAGATAAAAATAGATAAAACTATGAAAATTAAAAATAGTTCTAAAACAAAATTAAAAGAGAGTCACCAACTAGATTGAATGATATATATAAATATATGTGATATTTTTTTCTTACTTTTAGTGATTATATTTAAATAAGTACATTTTGCTTTAATTTTTTTAAACTTATTGAATTTTAAAATTTACATAAGATTTTTATTACATAATTACTTTTCATTTCCTGAAATTCTTAAAATTACTCAATTTTTCAAGTTCATTAGCTTCAAAAATTGTTAAGTTATCATATACTTACTTGAAATAGGTTTTAAATATTATTGTTGTAATTATTTGCATTAAATATTTATTTATTTACTGTACATCAATTATTTTTATGTTTGCATTTTTGTGCTAATATGGTTTTTGTTGATAACAACAAGTATGTTATAGGTAAAAATTTAACTTTCTTAGATTTAAAAATTACTTTTTATAAGTGTGTATTAATGGATATAAATAACTTGTACGTTTAATTATTTATTTTTATTTTGGTTATAATATGTTTGTTTCTTTTCCCTATTGTTAAATTTCTGTTTGTTTTTGTTTTTTTTATTATTATTATTGCTATATATTTATAATGATAAGGAATTTATTATGATGTAATGGCTGGAACCCCCATAAAACTATTAACAACACAATTTCCGCTCTAATGTGTGGGATAGCTTTAAATTATTTTATGTAAATATATTTTGTTTTAAATTTATTCTTTTCTCTTGAATATTGATATATATATATATATATATATATATATATATATATATATATATATAATGTTTAAGTTTATTTAGTTCTTAAATTGGTTTTAATTTTAATTAATAGTGTGTATATGTTTTGAAATAAAATTGTTATATTTTTTGGTAAAATATTTATGTAGAATATTTTCTTTATTTTTAAATTAGGATAATATTCCTAATTCACTTTTTTGTTAATTTGATAAGTTAAAGTATTTTTCTTTTTATTCTATAGTATTTAAATTTTTTAGCTCTAAATAAATAAATTAAAAAAACTGAGGAATATTAGGGATGTTAATTTTTATTTTGTATGATTTTGTTTACTTGTAAATATCTTGTTATATACAAGTGATGAACCGGAATAATCATTTTCTTTTTGTTTTTTAACCAAATTTCTATTTTTTTAAACTTACTCTATTTTGACATTAAAAAAGGTTAAACAACCAAATTTCCAGCACTTTTTAACTAAGTTGTTTACTTCACTTTGAAAAGTCGCACGTTGAGTATTATTATCACAAGCCTTATACACTTGCAAGCTCAGCAGAATATTATAACTTCCCCATTCTCCTGTATTTATGCTCGCACTAACCGTTGATTGTGCTATTTTTCTTTTCACTGTATGCTTTTTACCCAGCGTCTTGCCATGAGATGTGCTTCTCTTCTTACCATGTATTATGTACCGCTTGCTTCTATGTGTAAGATTAATACGTAACAAGATGACAAGATCTACTTCAATATGTGTAACAAGATGACAATAACCTCTGGGATAAATGCTTAATTTAGCCAAGGAAAACTATTGTATGCCAGTACCACTACGTAATCCAATATAAATTGAGAATTCTTTAAGCACTCTCTCGCGCCCACACACATACACATATATACACACACACAAACGCACACACACACACACAAACGCACACACACACACACAAATATATATATATATATATATATGCACACATATATTTACAATAGTTACAGAAAAATGAATTTCTTAAATATTCTTGAATTATTATATAAATTCATTCAATACAAATATGAAGTACAATGCTAATTTACTTAATTCATTTATAAAACATTTCACTTGCTTTAAGAAAAAAATGCTCGAGTTACCTTAGTAATATATATGATATTGCAATTATTCTTTTAATACTTTTCCCATTTTACAAGATAAATTTTCACTACTAAATATTTTTTCTCAATTTAGCCACACAACGAAATAATTTCTATAGTTAATCTACTTTGTAATAGAAGAGAGAAGATTTTTAGAGGGGGTAATAAACGCCCTTAACAATACAATCACTTCTTTCGCGGTATTAAAAATATTTACCCAGTTTCACTAAAAGTGTCGTTATGAATTGTAAAAGTAGTTTCACTATCCATAAAAGCTTCCATATATTTTGAAAACTGTGACAGCATGAGAAAGACCTTAGAAAATTTGTCAGGAACTTATTATTCCTTTTTAAAGACTTAAACTTGGATGAGACTCATTTGGTTGTAATATATGTCTCATAGATTAATTGTTATAAAATGACACAATAATAGTTTCCTCATTTTTAATATATATATATATATATATGTATGTATGTATGTATGTATTCAAACTGTTATAATATTTAATTTTTTAATGTTACTTTATTTATCAAAGAACTTATATTTTACCAAACAATTGTAAATGAATAATAAAAATATACTTTTTTTAAATTGAATAATATAATTAAAATAAAATTACACGGCAATTTATTGCTTGAAAAAATGTGCAATATTTATTTGATTGGAAATTAATAGACATGCGCTTCCTGATGGAAAAATTAAATTTTGTGCACGGCAATGCATTTTACAGGAACATTTTAATAATTTCAATACCAAGTTAGTTTTATGTAAACCTAAATTACACATAAATGTATGTTTCGCTTGATGACGCATTTTTTAAGAATGTTTGTGCCACGCAAAAAAAATCATAGTTTAATTTCGTCTTACCTTCAATATTTTGAAACAAAAGGCTGCAATTAATTCATTAAAATTTAAAAAAATTCATCAAGAGTTTGACTTAACTACAAAAATTAAAACATGTTAACTTTAAACACTTTCAGTAACTTCGTATTATTGAAAGATAAATTCTAAATTATAGGTTGATATATCTACCCTATTTTGAACCAGACTTTTACACTGACACTAAAGCCACTAATTTTTTTTTTCAAAGTTGCAAATCCTTAAGTTTTTTGAAAGCGAAACTCTAATTTTTGTCAATTTTTCGAAATGAAAACGAGCGCTCACTCAAATTGCCGCCAAAATAAAGTTTGGATGCAGATTTGCCATACATGTGTGTTTATCACTCTTTTGGCGATTTGGTGATTTTTGACAGTCCTGTTTTACTAAATGGAAAACGTCTTTAAGTCATGCTGTTTTTTGGAAATACCAAAATAAAGAATTTGGTAATATATTTCTAAATTACCATGGTAATCTATAAGAATTTTCTGCAGGTAATGTTATAATATTTGTTATGTTATAATATTACCCTTCTGTGATTTTTCTAATATCAGTTTGATATTTCCTTTCTTTTTTTTTCTTTTTCCTGTACTAAACACAAGTATTATTTTTCATTTCAAAATAACTTTTTCAGCTTCAGAAATAATTATTTACCTATACTATGGCCCACAGTAAAAAAAAAAAAATTATGTATAATCATTAAAAATAATATAAGTACATATCACTTATAGCTAGCAATTTCAATTGTTTCATCGAAAATTTGGTAACATATTAATTCAAAGATATTTTTCTACCTTTCACTTGGAATAAAATACATAAATAAAATTTATGTTCATCATGAAATTAGAGGCATATTTTTTAGACAGTGCAAAAAAATTGAAAAATTAACAAAATGTCCTGCTTTCACAAAGAAAGCTGTTTTAAAATGAAATCCTTAAATTTAATTTGAATTTATAAGATGTGACATAAAATGATAACTAGCATCTCATGCATGAAATTTTATTGGAAGAATTTTTTTTCAATATGATAAGACTTAACAACGTTTATCGTAAAATGTAACAATATTTCTTTTTAGGGAGTTAAATCGAATAGACTTGACACGAAGAGTTATTGAGATATAAATAAGAAGTAACTTTCCACAAGCATCACATTGTTACGCGAATGTTTTCTTACTTCAAGTCAATCTCTGACAGATGTCGAAGTTTTTTTGAGAGGTTGTTAAGGTACCCCCCAGTTTCTTTTAAGTCTATCATCTATCGACATTCTGTCTCAGAAAAATAAATAAAAAATATTCTCAAGTACAGTGTTTCAATCAAAACCAGATGTCGAGTTAGATTCTTTGTTTTCATACGAGGCCCACATTTTTAAAAAGATTTACTTCTTAAGAACTATACTTTTATGTTATTTTTCTTCTTCCTTCTTCAAAGTTTCTTGTTTCTTCTAAGGATTTTGTGTTGATTTGAAGCAAAGTATTGTTGAGAATAAAGACATACACACGCACGTATTTTTGGTTAAATACGCTTATTTCTTTTCTTATTTAAGGCTCCATATTTTGTTCTTTTTTTTCGAAGTATGTGAAAAGATGAAGGAAATGGAAAACTTAACTTTCGACTTCTTCGTAAATTACAGAAAACTCTGAGAGTTCTAGAAGAATTTTGTTTCCTGTACGTAAATAAGTTGCAGTCGTACCAAAACAGTGGCAATATTAAAGTTGAAACATTCATTCCATTGCGAAAATATCTTAAGCCTAACTCAAAGTTTCGAGAAATATGTCATATATTCATATTCTGGTAATGAATTCTTTTAAAATTTAAAAGAAGAAAAAAAAAATAAATAAATAACACTGCCGAAACTGATATATTTTATGGTTAAAGTAGGACAGAATATTTAAAAATAAGCTATACCAGTCATATTAAATTTTTTGTTACATTAATTGAGAAAAATCATTCTTATGTTTACCGATAAATCCTAACCAAATAAAGACAAGCATATCTTAAGCTAAAATGCACAATCGTCTTTATTTAAAATTATAAGCAATGGAAGCCCTATTTAAACCCTGATATATCTTTATATTTAAGAACATGCATCGGGAGGTTAAAGTCATACACATTTAGCTATGTGTGAAGAATAATTAATAAGTAACTGTGTATTTATTCTCTTATGTCATGTACTTACCCTCAAAGATAACTTACATAAAAAGTTCTGCAAAATTTATAACTTTAAAAATTAGCATTGTACTTGTAAACATCATGTATAACAATGGACATAACTGCAGTATTCAAATTCCAACTTAATGGATATTTTAAAAAAATATATATGTGTTTTTTGATTAATCTATTCTGTCATTTTAAATGATTACTGCTCATGACCTAAATGTTGCGCATGTTTACTAAAAGAAATACAGAACTGTATAGGAAATAATCTCATTTATGATGTGTAAAATATCAATACTTAAGGCAAAAGAGATTTTGAGAAAAATGTACCAAAATGCAAAAAAAGAAAAAAAAATTAGAAAAATGCAAGTACAAATATTTTTCTCAATGGTGTGACAGAAGTTCATTTACCATTTTAAAGCTCAATTTTCTTTGGTTTTATTTATCAAATTCTCATAAAGGATACGCCTGAAGTATCAGTGAAGAGCCCTTTATATTTGAACTTAAAATCAAGAAATGCATAAAGTGTAATAATAATGTAAAAATACATTTTCTTTTATTTTAAATATTATGATTGGGAAATGTTAAATATTTTACTTTGTTTGAGTCTCCTCCCATAAACCTTCCAAATATATCTTAAATATAGAAATTTAAAAAAAATCGATTACCTAAAAAAAATGTTAGTTTCTTATTAACACGATTTCCTTTTTATTACGATGCGTATATTATAGATAGTATAAAGTAATTTAAACAGTTTCATTTATTAAGTGTTTCGGACAGAAAACTACATATATATATATATATATATATATATATATATATATATATATATATATATATATATATATATATATATATATATATATATATATATATATATATATATATGTGTGTGTGTGTGTGTGTGTGTGTGTGTATTATAA
>BMAW01034725.1:171193-189810 GCA_019974015.1 Nephila pilipes | reverse complement strand
ATATATATATCTGCCTATACTATATGTAGTTTTCGTCGAGCTTACTTAATAAATGAAACTGTTTAAAATTACTTTATACTATCTAACATACTATAAATGACAAGAAATGGTGGTAATAAGAAACTAACATTTTTAGGTAATCGATTTTTAGGGTATTTCTATTTAAAATTATTTGGAAGTTTATGGGAGGCTTCAAAAATAAATATTAGCATTCCCAATCATAATACTTAAATAAAGAAAATGCCATTTTTATTATTATTACACTTTATGCATTTCTTGATTTTAGTTCAAATATAAAATGCTTCACTGATACTTCTAGGCGTATTATCCTTTATGAAATTTGATAAAACCAAATTAGGCTTGAAATGGTGTTAAATGAACTTCTGTCACACCATTGAAAATATTTGGCACTTTGCATTTTCTAATTTTTCTTTTTGCATTTGGTATTTTCTCAAAATCTCTTTTGTATATAAGTAGTGATGTTACATCTCATAAATGCAGATTCTATACAGAGTTCACCGTATTTCTTTTTAGTAAACAATACACCATTTAGGTCATGGGCAGTAATCATTACAAGTGACAGAATAGATTAATCAAAACATATATACTGAAATATCCGTGAGTTGAATTTGAATACTGCAGTTATGTCCATTTGTTATACATGATGTTTACAAAATTGTCACTAATTTTAAGTTATAAATTTTGCAGAACTTTTATGTAAGTTATCTTTGAGGTAAGTACATGACATAGAATAAATACAGGATTACTTATTAATTATTCTTCACACATAGCTAAATGTGTAACTAACCTCCCGTGTTCTTGAAATATAGATATATCAGGGTTTAAATGGGCTTCATTGCTTATAATTTTAAATAAGACGATTGTCATTTTAGCTTCTAAGATGTCTTGTCTTTATTTGGTTAGGTTATCAGTAAACATAAATTGTTTTCTCAATTATCTTAAACAAAATTTAATATGACTGGTATATTGTACCGTATTCTGTCATATGTGTGTGTGTGTGTGTGTGTGTGTGTATTATAATAAATTAACTTTATATACAAATATTTGTTCCGATATTACATAATCGCTTAACATCTCTATCAGAACATACTTTGTAAGCAATAATTTGGATAACTAACACATAAATAATATTACACAAATACAGATTTATAATGTTCAGTTTGAAGAATTTCATACCAGCATCAATGATTAGTAAGTAGTTCATGTCATTTTCTACAATTTATGAAACCTGAAAGAAAAATCTTTTAAATGTTTTGCTTTGATATGTTTAAAGACCTTCTCCTAACTTGGATGCAATTTTTTTCCTGCTCTACTTCTATGTATATAATTTTAGTTGCATATTTTTATTCTAAGCCATTCTGTTTAAATTTTCTTACACTGAAACTTTCTTGTATATTAAGTTTTGGATTTTGAAGTCTGTGTATTTTTTTATGTTGATCTTCTAAACAGGGAACCGTTACAATAGTATATTCATAGCTAATTTATATTTCTCTTTGATCGCATCATATGCTAAATTCCCAATACTGATTTTTAAGTTTTGCATGGTAAATTCCTCAACAACTCATCTAATTAGATTTATTGGTGTTAAACAATGGTAGTATGCTTCATGTAACGTAACACCTTGGTTCTCAGTCCACGGATCTCAGATGACTGGTGCTCCGAGAAGCTATTTCGAGTGTTTCATAAGAAAATTAAATCTGCACAACTAAAATTATTACGAACGAGAAATCAATGCAGTTAAAATTAAATGTTGTACGGTATTATAATAAGAAAATCCAAATGACATTCAGATAACACGAATATTCTTTAAAAATCTGATAATGTTAAAAATTAATTCATATGTTTAATACAAAAAGTAAGAAACAAAATAATATTTTCTTAGTCATATCTTTGAAAGGAATGATTTTCAACAACGGTGAATGTTAAAAAATATAGAAATGTGAGAGCATGGGCAATTTAGAAGAAATTTGAGAGGATTTTTATTTATTCGTACCATTATTCCTAAAATCTGCTAAAATAACCAACCTTATGTATCGCACTAAATTTGAAAATACTTTTGAACGAAATGTTGTAATCTTAAGTGATTTTAAATTAAATATATTTGCACCAATCAATATTTTTAAAAAAAAACCACTTTGAAAATGGAGTGATGAACCCTGCACCTATAATGCACCCGCGATTCGATTCCGTTGTTTTTCTTCTTCAGCATTAGAGTTATTTTTGAGAGTAACGTCTTTATTTTTTTCATTGCCCCGTTGAATTGAAAATGTTGGCTACCCCTCCCTCAAAGTTTATGCCGTATTGTATGTTAGAGTTTAAACTATTGACTAGCTCTGACTGTAAAAATATAGAGTCACTGATGTAACAAAATAAAAAAGTATTTTAACCACACAAATTTAGAAACTTGAGATATTTTGCATTAAAATAAAGTTGCATATTATTCTCAGTAAAAATTTGGTATATAAGAAATATTTCGATATATGAATTTTAAGTTGCAAATTGTTATTGAAAATGTACATATATATGTTGCACGCGAGTGTAAAAAAATAATTGTAATGTGTATAATATATATAAATACTCTTATTAATTTATTTGTTTATGAGTGGTATTATGCACCACATTGTTGTTTAATTAAAGAGAAAATATAGCTACTGCACAACTCAGAGGATTGAATAGGGAAGTAAATTGAAGAAAAGTGTATGCATTATTTTTTTTAATTTTTGTCTTATACTTAATTATTTCAATAACATAAGAGATAGACAAATTACTTAATAAACAAATGCTACAATAATAATAATAATACTTTGATACGACGTTTACATAAGAAATTTTAAGTAATTACCATTCCCGCTCAGTTATAATACGCTGAAATATTTCTACTATTCCATCCACTCTTCGCTTATTAAATTAGAGATCCTTTAGAATAACTGACGCTGCTCAATTCAACCACTTTTAGTTATTACATCACATTTGAGAGACAAAGATATTTTGAAACAATCCCTTCATTGAATCGCTGCTTTCGGTGGAACGTAAACATGTAATAGCTGCTCTTTTAACGAATACATTATGTGTCCGCCATAGGTTGATTCAAAGCAATATGATTCCACCCGATGGTCCAGATAGACTAGATAGCCTGATATCTGACACTTCAAGCTCATAAATAAACATTCGGGTGCTCAATTTGAGTAGTTGTCCTTATGGCCATAGTGCATTCAATATCTTTACATTCTAAGCTTATTGACTTGCGTTGTAAGCAAACGACTTTGATTTTTTAATTTACGGTAAAATCTGGGACTGTCCCAAGTTTGATTTTCTTATTAAAAGTTAAGTACTAAGAGTTATAATTCATTCATTTCATAGTTACTTCCTTCCGAAAATATAATTGAATATAAAATATTCTTTTTTAATTTTGATTAATTTTCACTTACGACTTTCTTCTTCTGTCTATTTAATATTTTGTAGCTTGAAATTAAAAGGAAATTATGGTTTATTAAATAGTGATATATTATAGATATTTTTGCGTAATATTTTAAGTACATATGCTACAAACTGATTAGATAGAGTAAAGTTTATGTTACTGTATTATTTATTACATTAGCTGTTACTTGTACAAATAACTGACACAGATAGAAATATATTTTTCGTGGTGCAATTTATATTATTGGTGAATAATAAATATGCTTTTTTAATATTGACGCAATAATTATTTATTCAATGTTTAACAGTTTTTACCCGAAATTCTCCAAAAAAATTATGGAAAGTAAATGAATCATTCATCAACATATATGATTCTAAATATATAATAAAATTTAATTATTTTCACTGTTTTTAGTTTGTGTTTTAAATCAAATTTTAATCTTTAAACTGCATAGTCATTAGCTTTAAGAAAAAAAAATAGGTAATAGTAAGCAGTAAAAAAAATATTTTTGTAAAAATAATTAATTTATTATTGTCATTTTACTGGTATTGCCTGAAAGGACAATCTATGGAATATTAAAAAATTTTAAATTGGTAAAATGGCTTAGATATCCTAAGACATCCATAAACGTTACTGAAAACGTCTCTGAAGTAACATAAATATAATGGCATTATTTCAAAGACCACAAGCTATTATTTGAAGACTTCATTGTTTGAATATTCCATACAGTGTGTGCAGCCTTTATAAAATGGATAAGGGTATATAGAAATGACCATTGAAGTAAAAAAAAAACATAAATTCACAGAAATGTTACAGATCACGTCCTAAATCTATTATCATTTTAGTCAAATACTTTGATGTTATATGCAGGTAGAGGAATATAGCACATAACTAAGAAAACATTTATTTTATTTGTGCTTTTAGTAGTTCCATGTTATTGAACAAACGTCATTCAATGTAAGAGTATTGCATACATATGTGTACTTTTACAAAAATTTATTTTTACATTGTTTATGAAATAAGGTGAGAAAAAAATGCATTTTACACACAGTTATTTTTTTATATTCATTTATTATGCATAAGAATCGATGTTAGAGATACAAATAACAACCTCGAATCAGAATCACAGAATAAATTATACCAATAAATGAAGTCATTGCATGTAATAGCCTTGTGTTTATAATTATTTTAGTATATTGAATAGCGTTTAGACACGTAATTTAAAATACATGATTATGAAAAAAATACAATTAAATTATTGCTTGAAAAGTAATACACGTGTAATAAAATCAAGATTTGTAATGAAAGAATTTATTAAAAATGGTATTCAGGAATAAAATAATGCGAGTAAATGTATTTATAGAGTCTTTCATCACATTCTAAAATTATTTTTAGAATTTTCAACCTGTATAACTGGCTTAAAACCAGCATATTGATCTACATATTAATGGAAAATCTCTCGGTTATAAAGAGTTTGATTTTAAAAAAGAAACACAATTGACTTACTGGAATTTTGCCTTAGAGTATGCGTAATATATATATATATATATATATATATAATACTATTCATACAAGTCTTGGAAAAATACATTCAAAACTTTATATTGAAGAACATTTTGCTACTAAATGTTTATGAATGTTTGCTACTAAATGTAATGAATTTAAATTTATGCTTGTTGGAAATCAAGCATAAATTTACTAATAAAAAAATCCGTTTCTATAAATAATTAAACTTAATTATTATTTAATTAAAGAACCCAAATTATAATGACTCCTTCAGAATTTTCATCCAAAATTAAGCAGACAAAAAAAATCTGCTTATGCTTAATTTTATTTCTTAATTACGAATTTTGTACTCAAAATATGCCTCTGCAATTACTTCAAAACATTGGCTTCAAATAAGAAAACGAATATTTTACTAAAGCCTGTGGCATGGTATACTCCTTACCTGCAAAAAAAATCAATTTTCCTTTCAGTGACTAGAAACACTCTGTCTAATTTTTATCCTTAGAAATGGTTGGAGAGAAAGTTAAAATGAAATGACTTTTGAATAAAAATAATTTTTGCTTTTTTTCTCAGAGAAATGCTTAGTTTTCTTTCTTTAAACCTGTAACTATACATATATATATATATATATATATATATATACTTAAAACAAAAAAATCATTTGGTTTCGTAAATTTTCCATTCATAATAAATACAAATAACATTCTGTATAATTTTCATGTTTTAAAATATAAGTTGCTTCAAAAAAATGTTTTCAAGATTTGTATTTACAAACATTTCTAGGAGAATTAAAAAGAGTATTTTGAATTATTTCATACAGTGGAATCATTTGAGAATTATCTACTATGACTTAATTATCAACCATACTCATTATAATTTTTTTATCTAATAAATGAAATTTTTATAATAATTACAAGATATTTGTACTTTGTACTGGAAACTGGCTCTCCAAATTAGTCATTTATTTTCAGTCATTCACATAAAGAACTGCTGCATGCATTTAATTAAATTAAGTTCCCTAAAAAGTAATGCTAAATAGAATTCCCATCTCTTTTCTTAAAAGATAAGGAACTAATTAAAGCAAGAGTTAAGCTGAGTAATTGAGTTACATTACTGATGCGTACCGTTCAAGAAAATGAGGCCGCTTTTGGAAAAGACTGTGTTCCAATTCCACTTTCAAATAACGTCACAATCACTAACAATAATTAAATTGTTTGTCCTACTTTTATGATTCAAATACAAAGCGATTGGATCCAATACATTCTTTAATAATAATTTATTAATAGCAATTTCTCCTAGGAGTCGTGCCCAAAACAAAAAAAAAAGAGCTGTACTTCTATTATTATGATAGGCATTAATTTATGCATTAATTCAATTTAATAAGCCATATTACAATAATGCTTCATTACAAAGTCTGTTGCTTTTATAAAAGTTCATAAAAATGTTTTAAAAAAATAAACGTTGAAGAAAAAAACAAAATTGCTAACATTCAAATTATGAAGCAAATATTTTTGAATTAAAGGGAGAAAAGTATTATGGTAAAATATTTAAGACACAATTTTTAATTATGATTATGGAAAGGGGAAATTGGAAATTCTAAAGTAATAAGGGTTTTATTGATTGCTTCTAGGTGTCTGATAAGAATATTAATTTACGTAGTTCACTCTAGGTTTCAACGAATTTAGAAAAAAAAGAGTACAAATTTTCTGTTTAAAAATGAAAAGTTAATAAAATATGTTTGCTTTTTGTGTAGAATATTAACATTTTGAAATTTCAGCAAGATGGGGGAAACTTTTAATAATGCAATGATATTTAAAAAAAATTTAACCGAAGTTTAAACTAGTAGTTTCACAAGAAATTTAAAATTCATCATAGTAATTAATATCTCTTGAAAACAAAAATTACGTTTATTGATATATTACCAGCTGTTGTTTAAAAAGAAGAACTTTTAAGGTAAGTGAGTCTCCTTAGAGACGGAAAAAAAGAACTCAGTTTTTTGCGAAATTTAAATAACAACTGGAAAAAAACTAATGAATTTTTTTTAAATTTTTAAAATGAAAAGCAATTGAAACCATATTTTAAAATTGTAATACCTGTACATTTATTGGCCTATTTATAAAACGAAAATCCCCTTTATAAACATAAGTAATTATATATGATCAATTAATTATCAATAGTTCTATTTATATATGAAAGTCGTTTACTCAAATTTAGGTACATTTTGTATATATATATATATATATATATATATATATATATATATATATATATGAAATCTACTGCCTTCATATCTTTATAAAATGGTAGTGTTTTTATAAATATAGAGTTCGATACATTGAACATATAATTATAATTTGAAAATTTTAAATTTATTAAATGAATGAAATTTCTCGTAATTCTTATTCAAACAATGTGTCATACCTAAAATTAGTCTTTATTAGAAAGTAATTCTGTTCATTGTATAAGAACAAGCTTCATTTCTTAATGAGCAAAATATCAACACTAGGGATAAGATACTAATTGAGGAAAGTGTTCTAGAATCCAAATAACCCATTTACTATACCAGCAAAGATGCACGTTACAAACTCAAACAAAGACAGTTTTCCTTTGTGACGAGACGTATTTGCTTACTGTCTTAAAATCAATTTTCCAACGTCTTATTTATCACATTGCAATAAATAATACATTTACGGATCCAGCAAAGCACCCTTTATTTTTAAGCAGCAAAATCAAAGAATTAATTATTTGAATTATTTTATCGTCTCAATTACGCTAAGTAATTTCTAGAGCCTGAGTTCAAAATTAAAGTTAAATAGGCTGATATTTAATGTTAATACATCATACTGAACTAAGAGTAAGTACACAAATAAAAGAAAAATATTTTAATACATAGCACTTATATAGTTATGAAGTTCTTAAAAGCTTAGTAATTTGAAAAGAAAAAGCTCCCAGATACTAAAAGGAGCTGAATCTGTTGGTAAGATTTGATATCACAGCAGTACCTTAAGGATTATTCAGTATAAAATTATAAATATGTCTAATACTCAGCAACTCGCTTGTGGTACAATTTCGTAACAATTGAACATGTTTTGATAGTTATGTTAAGTTCTATTGATCTCATTATAATTGCTAAAATGTCCCGTGGCTCAATATCAAGAAAACTGTTCGACTCCATAAAAATGTAATGATACATTTCACCGTAGACAGAATACTTTGTAATATATCTTAAATCCCCAAAATAAATTTCATCACTCATATTTATGTAAGCATAATGCTGTATTCAAACTTTAAATATACACTGAGTAAAATCAACAGCTGCTCCTTTAAGAATTCATAAACATAATTCAAATATAACTTTTAAAAATACATTCTAAATTTATGTGCCTTTATGTTAAAAATCTTAACTTCGTTAAAAATCTTAACTTATAGATATACAAATCTGAATAAAGAATGTATTTATCAATAAAGAATTTTTACTTTTTTTTTTACTTTCTTGAAGCATAATAAATTCAGTTTTGATCATAGAGAACTCTAGACATTTAAAGTCGTACTCATTTTAACTCTAATGACCTTGATTGAAGGCAATTTGTACTAACCATTAATTACTTCTTTCCAATTCCATTACAATTCTAATTTATGTAGTCACCAAATAGTAGTCCAATGAATAGAAATTCACACAGTCATAATAACTAAATTCCCAAATGCATACCAACGAATATTTAACATTGATTCCTTACCTGCTTTATCTGTTATAGTAATTTCTATAGGTATCTGATTTAATGATTAAAATGATAAATTAATATTTTTCTTACACACCCACTAAGGTTCGAAGCTTAAGCGAAATTAAGTCAAAAGTTCGAGTCACTAAACCTGTGCAGAAGTATCTGAAATTACTCTAATCGCACTTTATAGAACACAGATCCAATACCCCGATGTTATTAATTTCCACTCGCTATCTTTATCACGCACTAAACAATTAACCTCTATATTGAGTTTTTCGCTGCTTATATAAACATCTCCTCATTGCTATTTATCTAATCCAATATACATAGGTCATGTTTCATTCATTTGTAGGTATTTTTAATTCAAACCTATTCAGTTAAAGATCCTCAAAGTGTTAGAAGAAGATAAAAAAGTGATAGAACCCATTTTATAATTTTTTTTGTAAATATATGAAATTTAAATTTAATTTAATCTTGTAGCTTTGTACTTTAATAAACGTATCAAATTCTCACCAGATGCAATGAAAGTTCTCTTTCAATTTACATTATTCTTAGCTTCAGAGACAAAATAACAGTAAGCCTTAGATTAGGCTAAGTAGACTAATTAAACACAAGAAAATAAAGTATAAGATTAGCAACTAATGATGAGAAGTAATTAAATAATAAGGTACAAATTATACTTAGTCTAGATTCGCCGTATTCAATGTTAAATCAGCTTAAATGCTATAGCTGTGTTTTAGAATAATCTTCTTTTGAAAGTAAGCAATTAAAAACATCATTCCGTTTCGACAACTCCCAAGAACACCAATAATTAAAAATACAAATACAGTTCATTTCAATTCTAAGTATATTTCCAAAAAGAACATCGAGAATAAAAGAGAGATCGCTGGAAAAAAAAGGACATAGAACAGAGTAAAATTGTTATTACAAAATAAAGTAATGAACAATAAGAACCCCCTACAACCTGGGGCAAAAGGGAATAAATAAATTAAATGACTTCCTTTTTAAATATAAAGAATTTCTCCATTGCTTTAAAGTTTACTGAATCTCAAAAAGAAACTTGAAACGGTCTAGTCATAGAAATCTCTTTAAACATTCTATGATATATCTATCGAATCATCACTTTCAATTCGCTTTTAGGATATCACTAAGTAATTGCACATTTGATTAATAAATACAATGATTGTAATTTTCAGTAAAATTATACTTTTGAGCAATTTTTGAGTAATCAAACTATTAAAAAGTGTAATTCGAAGACCGCAAATTTTCTGCAGGAAGTATACAAATAGTAACTCGATTTGCTTTTCGCAGAAAATGATAATTTAAAAACTCCATTCTTACAAATATAATTGTGCTCATTTTTGAAATTATTATAAAAGGAAAAAAAAACATCTGAAATATTTTCTTTTAATTTGACTTTAATTTTGTATTTTCATTTGATGGTATTTTCATCTAAGTGTACCAAAAAGAATAGTTATGCCTTTTGGCATAAATTAATTTTATAACACTGGATTATGCATAACAGATTTTAATATCAGCTCTTTTATTTTTTATTTTATTTTTGAAAGTATTAGGTTAAAGATAATCTGTTTATATTTTCTTTATAATCGTTTCTTAGAAATAAAATAAAGGATATATAGATTGTCTATAGAAAATGAAAATAAATCCTCTTCTGAATTAGCCACAAGAAAACCCAAAACAAATTTCAATTATTTTGGCATCTGTACTTTATTCCTGCCTTTAAAAATAACTTGTGAGCAAAAATTCTTCGTTTTTTACTAAGAAACAAGTTAAAACAGGCATTCTAATTAATTATATTTGTTTTTGGAAAAAAATTCCGTACATAGCTTAAAATTCAAATGAAATTTAGAATATTGAATTTAATTAAAACTGTTTGATTGAATATGCGTTAAGCAAGAATTATTGCTTAGGCTCAGTCGGTTTTTCGGAAATATTTTTTATGATTTCCAAATTATCTATGATCCTCCGAAAGTGTTCTTAGTTAAAATATTAGTTATATAAATATGAGTCTTGTTATCATTATCAAATAAATATTCAAGTATTGCTTATGTGTGAGTGTGATAAATTAAATTTATCTGCTTTTTATAATTTTTATTTATTACAATCCTTTTCCAACAATAGAACTACTATAACTTTCAATTTTGAGTCGCGCAAACTATTTTTACCTGTTAGAATCGCCAGCACCAGTTTCATGATAAATCTACAAAATTTAGAGAAAATGCCCTTTTCTAAGAAATAAAAGACCTCGAGGATACTGCCAAAGAATCTCTTTGCGTCAAATGACACTAGCCGCAAAAGACGCGTTCGTTGTCAAGTCCACTTAAGCTTCTACTTGAGTTCACTTCGAAGTAATGGGAGTACAAGATGCTATTTAATTACAATAAACTTCTACATTAACGACTGCAAACATGAAATTATAAAGGGAATTTGTATAACTCCAATTTTATATAAATAAATACATATCTGTGTGTGTCTGATGGTTTGGTTAAATTTGTAGAATTTCAGATCTTAAAATTGTGTTTTAGTTCATGATCAGAATCAGACAGCTTAAAATTAAAAGTCCATACACAGGGCAAACTGACGCCAGACTGAAGTAATTTAGGATTCAGACTGATAATTCTACTATTTCCCAAATGCGATTTCAGCAGTTGCTTCACCGGTTTTGCAATGTGTTGAGGAGTGCCATCTTGCATAAAAATGATCCCATCCACACATCCCCGCTGTTGAAGATCTGGAATGTCGTGATTGCGCTAAAGACACTCATAGCGCTGACCAGTGATAGTAACGGTAACAGGACCGAAAGCACCCGTCTCCTCGAAAAAATATGGCCCTATGATAAATGATGCCGTAAACCCTCACAACACAGACTTTTGAAGGAAGGATGAAATGGTACTGGATGAGTTGCGAGTGGATTGTCTGTTGACCATATTCGGCAATTCTGTGAATTGACATATGCTGTCAGATGGAAATGGGCTTCGTCTGTCCACATAATTTTTCACGGCCATTCATTGTCCACTTCTATACGAGCAAGAAATTCTAAAGCAAAAGTCTCTCTTGTACGTAGGTCAGAAGGAAGCAATTCCTGCACATGGCTAATTTTATAAGGATAGAAATGAACGAAGTTTCGTAGAATTGTATGCACTGTGCTTACAGGAGTGTCCAATGTTCGGGCAATTCCCCGTGCGCTATACGGTTACACACCATCGTTCGACCTGCGCTTCAAGGACCGTCGAATCATTTTTTTTCTCCCTCTACCAGATTGCACATCAAAAGAACCTGTCTTTTCAAATTTCTCAATCATTTTCTCCAGACCATTGGCAGCTATCGGTCCAACACCTTTTTTAATACCTTGAGTCCCCGGAACTTCTGCAGAGCTACTGGTGCACAGTCATTGTTCTTGTAAAAAAAGCTTTACAAGCAGAGCGCGGTCCTTAAGTGAGACAGTCACGGCGAACTTCACAGACGCAAAGTGAGGAAAAGCCGTGTACCCGGCGTTTTTATAACAACTGAAATTAGTCATGACAGGTATTTTTATTTACATATTCTGACGCTTTCAGCGCCATCTGTAGCTAAAATTTGGATTCATTTTTTTCTTGTGCCAAAAGTTTTCCCTCTTCTTCAAAAATAATATTCTGTTCAAATTGGAGGTCATTCTGATTAGTCGTTCTTCTGAAACAGAGTTTTGAAACTTTAACTTTAATTATAATCACCCTGTATATATATATATATATATATATATATATATATATATAACGTACAAGCCCAATATAATATGGTACATTTCACTAATCATTTCCAGTTAAAATATTGACTCGTGCTGAATTCGAGGTCTAGGTAATAGAATGTAACAGCTCTTCTTCAATTTCTCGATATTTTTGTAATATTACCTAGTTTATTTTACGTTACTTAATATTATTGTTAAAAATATAACTAGTATTGTCCATTATTTGAAACATATTTTAATCTTTCTAAATCATATTTTCTTGAGGTACAATGAAGGGATCTCATTAAATTAATCAATTTTTTTACTATCATTATAAGTTATTTTGGTGCCTCATTACTTTTAAGATAATGTGGTATATATATATAAATCAAACCATTTAATTTGTAAACATGGGTTTTGACTAATCCATTTCCACTTATCAACCAGTTTTAAAACAATATAGTACCTGTAGTGCAGCATAAACTTCAGCATAATTTTAAAAGCATTAAATTATAATCTTTAAAATATGAATTTAACTCTAATTGCTATTTTTAGTTCTTGCTTTTGAGAAAATTGGCTTAAAATGTTTTACAATGATTAATTTTATATTCATAAATTTGATATAATTAATTTGAAGTACTGCGTATTTTAATTTCCTTTACAATTTTAACGAGGTTAGCAAAAATTAGTTATTGTGAGTATTAAACAAATGGATTAGTAATTAATTTGCAGAATTTTTGTAATAGAAATTATTAGTTAAATAGCTCTTCCTTTAGTTAATAAAAGGGGAAGGTAAATAAAAGGTTTTATTTTGGAATATTTTTTATACCATTTAAAATTATTTCACTAAAATAATTTATAACAAAAACAATCAATATTTATATCAAATTCCTCAAGACTGCATTATCTAAAAATAGATTAAATATCATGAACGTCAAAATCCAATATGTTTTTGACCATGATTTAAAGGAAACATTTACAAGTTTGCTTTTGTTCCATTGAGAAAAATAAAGTTTCTTTATATTTGTTTTTAAAAGAACTGATTAATTTTCATACTTAGTTAAGAATGCAATCATATCCAGTTTTTTACATTAAAAGAGATTAATTTAATTTTGTGTATTTATCTGAAAAAAATGGTCAAACTGCGTTTTAAATTTAGTTTTATTTTAGGTAGTTTCAAAAAGGAACATATAGCAATATCTTTTTCTCGTGCCCCGAATAAATAGTACCTGTAACTATTTTGATAAGCTCAAAAGTTATAATTCTTTAAATCTCATCGAGTCAGAGAAAAAATGTGATACACTAAAGCCAAACAAAAACTGTATCAGTTTCATTAAAACTAAAGCCAACCACTTTAATTTGGTTAGACCACAAAAGAATCAAACTATTTTAAGACAACAGATTGAACACGTGTATGAAGAAGGTGTTAGAGTGACATCATTTTGTCATTAGAGGGGAGTAGGACCTATTAGAATCGAAGGTTTAATTAACTTTTAGAAACATGAAACTTTAATTACTAATGACTGCTTAACGGTGTTAAAAGAGTTATTTTAATATCTTAGCTAGAAAATCCGATTAAAGTAAAAAGGAGGAAGACCCCCACTCCTATGAATGCAGGAATTTTCAAAAAATGCACGCAAGTATTCAGTTTCTTAATGAGTCTTAAGAATGTGGGGTAATAAAGAACGAGGGTTATTCTTTTCTGCTTCCCAGCTCTACTTTAGAGCTAAGCCAATCAGATTTTCTGTTTACTAGCACCGATGTTGCTATAGCAACACAGAAACAGTGGTATATATTATGGCTCTTTCCTCAGTTTTGGCTACCGAAAACAAACTGAATAAAAATAACAGCCCAGTCATAAAACCATTACCTACCTCTAGTATAAAAGGAAGACCACGTGTACACGTCACAACAGCGTTAAGTTCTTTTTTTAAAAATTATTTATATATACGTAGGAGTATCTTCGAACTAAGTATCCGGAATAAATTGGTATCTTGGAGGGTAAATAATCCAGCGACAAACCAATAATCCTTTTAAAAGTATTGAAAATGTTTTTCTGCTTTTTCAAAAAAGGGTAATGTGTGGAACAGAAACTTCTTTTGAGTTTGTTCATCCTTATCATTAAGGAATGCACCTGCGTAGGAAAAGGAAATAAAATTTCAGGTTTCAGGAAATTTTCTTTCGAAGAGCCCTCTAAACATTATCAAGAGTTTCGACTTTTTACTTACCTGTTGCCTTATGTTGCTATGGCAATTAACCATTTCGAGCAAGGGCTCTTCTCTCTTACTATCATTATTTCGTTAGCAGGAAGATTAACTGTTTCACCATTACCTATTAGGGTTAATTTGATTAATTATTTAATAGTTTACGTATCCTAAAGAGGGTAGTTAGATAAAAGTATTTATTAGATCTAAACGAACCAAAAATACAAGAATTTTATGTAAAATGTTATTCATTAGAACTGCATTATCTATTTGCAAGTTAGCTATAATTTAATTTTCACTCTTCCGTTACTTAAATTTAGTTTCTATTCGATGAACAAATTATATAATGTGTATGTGTGTGTGTGTGTCTGTGTGTGTGTGTGTGTGTGTGTGACTGTTGTTTTCCTAAAAATACACCATTACCATCTTTCATGTAGTTCTTCTAAACCGTATTAGAAGAAAGAAAACAAACTTGTAATTTGAAATACTTTTTTATTTAAATTTTTTCAGAATGCATTCCTTTATCCCTATTTATTATTAACAATTTTTTAAATACAACTCTTATGCTTCTTGACATTTGTTTCCTTCATTTCATTATTTTAAAAACTACACTTTTATTAGTAAAGATTTAGATAAAAGTTATTATGAATATGCTAATAATTATCATAAGCAATACTTATTGAAGAATCGAGATTTTTATTCTTTAAATGCTTGTGATGTTGTAAGAGTTCCATGATATATTTTCTTATATACGAATGGAAATGCAAGATTTTTTTCTTTAACATTCATCTCTGTCCCACCTTCAAAATACATTAATTCCTACTCATCTGTAACGTAAATAGTGGTGTTTTGAAGTACAGTTGTAACATTTAAATACAATGAGAATAAAAATATTTAGTGAAATCAAGTAAAGCATATTTGGCTTAGGTATCAAAAGAACATTGGTGCAATATGTTCACACCACAGTTTGACAAAGAAACATGTTTGCTGTTCTATCTTAATCTAGCACACAATCTAGGGTTTACTGAAACTAAACCTACTCCTTGTTAACTGGAAATTCGGTGGATAAATTCATTCAAGTACATACGGAGAAATGATAACTTATATACGAATATTAAGAATATAAATTATCTGTTTTATGCTCCTAGACACAATCTCTGGAACACGAAAGCAGCTGGCTGGCGAGACTCTTGTATGACCTTGAAATGGTACTGAGATAATAAAACATAAACTCTGTAGTGACGGGAGATCATGTTAACTTTTAAAAGTAAAGTTATATTTCTTTCTTAGCTGTGAATCTGCCTATGATTATAGTTTATATATATATATATATCATATTTCTATGTAAACAGTTAAAAACTATATTGTACATTATATATAGCGACTAAGATCTAACATATATTTAAAAATTTATTAAAGCCAGAATACTACAGGTTTATTTGAAAAATCTGTAAACTATCAAAATAATCAACATTCAAATTAAAATATTATCCAGCATTAATAAATAAAGTATTACAATGAGAAAAATCTGAAAATATACATAAATACTATTACACACGAAATTATATTAGTTCAAATATTTATATGAAATTTAAATGTTGATAATCAAAACTATTTAGAAAATTTAATTTAAATATGAAATTTTTAACCAATATTTGAGATTTACTTATTTATGAAATTTTCTGAATAAGATACAACCTTAATTTGCAAATCCGTTAAAGAGATATATTAAATTGTAAGAAAAGTTATAATCATGTATATTTCTCATGTAAGCTAATTCGAGGAGACAAATTACAAAATGAAATTATTTGTAATAATTGTTACATACATTTGATAAACTTTAAAAAAGCTTTATATGTAATTGATTATAGCATTTAACTCATACGCCTTTCAGCTATCATCATTTTACCATTTCACTCCTTATTTAATGAATTACCTAAAATCATTAAATTTAATCAATAAAAGTGAAAACTAAACATTTTAGCCTTGTGAAAGATTTTTCTTCTGATTAATTAAAAGTAAATAGAAAGCACTGTTGCTGCAATTTCGTTTTAATAAAATGAGAGTAAACGTGCATTATTTATTTATTTTTGGTACATCAGCATAGGGCTTAATTACTTAACTTGAAAATCAAATTTTATTAAATGAATAAATTCTTAAAAATAATCAAGTACAAACAGATTTTTTTACTAAACTTTTTCGGTAGGAAATATCCTCGTTAATGTTTTAATATATTTATTACCCTTCATTGGTGTTTATCTTATTTTACATTTTCATATGGTCATTCTTCTAACAAAATAAAGATCCAATGAAATGTGGCCAATTTTAAAATTGAAAAATCAAAAATTATATAATTCGGCTTTTATAAATACGGTTAGTCGTATGTATAATATTGTTCTAATACTTCTGTATTATTTTAACATTTAATATAGATTTTTCTTCATAAGCTAATAATATTTGCTCGCATAAAATCATTTAATACAAATCTTATTAAAAATGCGGAATATAATAAAAATTTTTTCATTCCTAATCTATAGTTTCATTCTGATAAACTTACTGACTTCTTTATTTTACATTAATACATAAGCTGCTATAATTTCTCAATATTTCGATTTTTTTTTATGCACATTACCAAGTCTAGATATTACACTTAATTTTCGGAGCATTTGCGTGTAGACATTAATGTATGTACATATACAGAGTCGAGACACTAATGATGTACATATATACTGAGTCGAGACACATTATCATGACCACTCCCTTTTTTTGACATCATATGCAGTGATCCAATAAAATATTACAAGTGTTAACGTAAAACTATACGATTATATAAGGTGTGATGCAAATAATCTGCAAATGTATGAATCGATTATGTAATAAGTAGAGACATAGTATTCGTTAGTCTTTGAAAAAGGATTATTGGTAAAATGACATTACCATACATAAAAGTCTAAGGCTTAAAATAAAATTCTAGTTATAATAATTTCTAATTAAAAATAATTAATTCTAAACAAAATTATTATTATCTCCTAAGTTATAAAACTGATATAACTCAAATAACTGACCAATTAATCTATTTCGAATGTCAAAAATTATTCCTATTGAAAATCTTTTTTTATGACTGAAACAATTTTCAGTTTCGTTCAATAGAAGCTGTTTTTGTTATCATACCTATTTAATCATGGAAAATACATCTTTATGTTATTCATTAGCTAATAGTTTAGGGAAGAAATTCTCTATTTTCATTATTTTTATTGTATGAGCGTGTTTGGGTTTATAAGTTCTGTAACGAAGAATGGCATTCTTATTGGAATAATCTAAAATGTACTTTGCTCAGGGGTTATAAATTTCAAATTTTTCGATGTTATGAAAAAAAACATATATGTTATCTGTCACTTTATATTAAACTTTTTGATGCACACCATTTGGCGATACACAAAAAACTTCAAAAGTTATTCTTACAATTATACAGTGTGTTTTCGTAAAATTAGTATTTAAATGGATATGCAACACCGACGTATTTTTGAATTCGACGTATATTTCAGTTAATTTTATTAATAAGCTCATTAAATTCGGATAAATTAATAAAAAGCTTGGAAAGATGAACAACCAAAATTTAGTCTATATTGTAGTCAAAATTAAAGTCTATTTGTAGACTACCTCAAATCTGGCCATTAATATTTTTAATGATGAACGTCAAATACTTATTATAATCTTAAAGAAATATGACATCAAATATTTTGAAATGAAGAATTATCACTAGCAAGAGATGATACACTTCGAATCCAAACTTTAAAAAAATTGAAATGAGGAATCATTTTTGAGGATCTCAGAGCAAAAAAAATGATAAAAATTAAAGACAGTTATAGGATCAAACACAAGTGTTTTTTTAATCATCCTGCAGCGTTATAATACGCAAGTTTCGATATACTCTCTCTCTCTCACACACACACACATATATATATATATATATATATGTATGTATACATATATGTATATATATAATATATATATATATATTT
>BMAW01034725.1:149611-171114 GCA_019974015.1 Nephila pilipes | reverse complement strand
TTAATTTTTTATGAAATTTTGAACATTTTGAAATTATTAATTTTATTTAAATATTTTTAAAGTTTTTATTGCATTTGTAATTGGTATACATCAAAGAAAGTATTCAGAACTTTTTAAATCTACTTACTGGAAGTCATAAGAACCAATTGAGTATAAAATATCTCGCAAGCATTGAAGTGCATTCAAATTTCTTAAAAGAAAATTTTATTATATTAATGGGCTCATAATATAAAAAGTGAAGAATGTATTTTAATTATTTTGCATGTTTTATAAAAATCATTCCTTTATAAAGCATGTGTAAAATCATCAAAGTAATTAATTTTAATTTCAATGAAATATAGCTAGTCGAAAATTTTGACCATTTTCAGCAGTGGAGATAACTATAGCAACATTTTTAATAGCAAGCACCGAAATTTTAATTTTCATCAAATAATTAATACGTGGATACTAGCTTACAATAGTGATACATAAAAAGTAGTTATAATAAATTATAATAATATTTAATCCAACATAAATAGTATTATAGTAAATTCAAATAAATTATTTAAGCAATTTAAAACACTTTCAATTTTCTTATAGCAAAGATTGCATAAAATAAAGTACTTTTATTTTTAAAAAAGAATGAAAGTGTATTATAATTGGGTTTTTAACACATTATTTGTGACAAAAGTGTTTAACACATCATTATAATGACAATGTCCACAAGTGAGCTTGACTCATTATGAATAAACGTTTTTGTTTTACTATCACGAGCTTTGATGACGCTCATTACTCTTGGGCTTAGAAAATCTAGGAAGTCACGCAAGTCACTTTCACAAACAATGCAGCAATATCAGTTTGTTAATAAGGTTCAAATAAGAGATCTTTGAAAAATTAACGATTAAATGCAAACTCAAAATAACATCCAGGAATTTATAGATGCAATGTCTGTAACGTTGTAAAAAATGCAAACTAACTCATTGAAGTCGATTGCATTGCGTTCAAAAGGCTCATTTGATCAAGCACATATACGCGAAACTCACTGATGTTATTAAAAATTATTGTTTCCTAGCAGGTATTTGATATCATCTACCTTAAAGGTGTATAACACTCAAAGCGTAGTCCTTTTTTTGTTTATTTACAGCTGTAAACAGTTACAGTGTTTAAGATGTCAACTAGAACTTTAGATAAGACTCTTTTGGAAGTTGTCTCTTTGCAAATCAGTGGCTGATCATTTTGATTTAGAAGCAGCATAGCATCAAAAAAATAAGTTCAATTTTCTCAAAAAGTATCCTGAATTTTCTGAGATGTAAAACCATCGGATGTTGTGAAATTTTTCCTTTAAAAAATAGAATCATTAGTTTCATAACGACATATACATCAAACTGTACATAATTGTCCCTCTAAAAGGTAAATTTATTCTATTTAAGCCCAATCGAAAGAGTTGATTTACCATCAAATCACAAGAACCATAGAATCCTGTTTAAACAGTTTAGCGTTTGTTTCACTGAATAATAGAGAATCTCATTGTCTTTACTGTAAGTCGTTAGTCTAGAATAGCTCATTATTCCTCTCCCGTAAACTTGTGTAATAAAAGCTTCTAATTCTTCCAAGGAATGGATCCGGAAATCTTAATTTATTTGGCTACGAACATCTTCAATCTTACGATTTTGAAAATGCTTCAATATGGATTGTGAAAAGAACGAACATCTAGATGATGCATCATTTCCTCCAATATATTTCTTAGCATATGGAGTGGATCCCAATTTTGCTATCTGTACATTTTCGGAGACATATTTCTAAGACGTATTAGAGCTTTCATCAGAAAATTGCAATTGAATTCGATCTGGAGCACGAAATTTGTCAGAAAAGCCATCAATATATTGCGAGGGAATTTCATCATTCATTCTTTCTGAGAAGTTTGGGTTATGTTCAAAATTTTGCTTTCAGAAGGAATTTCAAAATCTGAATCACTATTTTCATCACAGAAATTTTCCTCCTGTGAAAGCAAAAGAGATAAACAATCGTGAATAATCAGTCCTTTTGAAAAAGGTACCGAAATAATAGCTGTCAGAGATGTGCAATTGTATATGCTTAAAGCAATGTAACCGGCTCACATTTACCTGCAATGGCTCTGAAAATAAGTTCAAATGAGACGTAAATTAAGAAAAGAATAACAATAAAAATGTCACGCGTTCAGGAAGAAAAAATGACATTACTCCTATTTTATTAGTAGATGTCTCATATCTCTACGATTGTCTATTTGACTGCTTCGGTATTTTTAGGTAGAACATTAATTTAAATGCTTGTTGCACAGTTTTGAGAAAAAAAAATATGTCTTTTAAAATCCATAAATCTAAGAACACTCGTGAAATTTCAGGTGGCTGTCATAAACGGTGCAAGAATAATTACTCCTCAAAGCAGCTTTGAGATCAAAATGATCGTTCCGGTCATTCTAGTGTTATTTAGGTTCCACTGTGTCCTACAGTGTTGTTTATAAACATAGCGTTTTTTCTTAGAAAATACTAATTAAAATCGCTTAACATTCCGTTCCTTTTGGAAGTTATCTTACTTGAACCATACCAAAAATTCTTCTTTTTTAATTTCCAGAACACTAATCATTATTTTCAATTCGATAATTATTAGTTATCTTTATATAGGCAGCAAATGAAAAATAACAGTGTTTCTACAAAACAATCATGAGGTAACACAAAAGTGAACCACTGGGTAAGATAAACTCGCGAGCAAAAGAAACCGCTTTTTATTTAATTCAATTGGCGTTTATTGAAGTGGACACTAACTTTGACAAAAGATGTAATACAGCCTGTTGAACAGAGGAGAAGCATGTCAGGAAAAATATTTTAGAAAAATGACGCAACCATGTTCATTTATTAAGCTTCACGCAAAGTGTTCCAACCAATCCTTCCACAATCTTCAATTTCTACATTTCTTGAAGATTTTATTCTTCACTGCTCCAAAGGCTTTTTTTTTTTACTCATTCATTTTTCTTTTATTTCAAGCGTTGAAGTAATAAATCAAGCACGATGTTTACTTTGGTTATAAATCGTACCATAATCCATTTGCATTTGATCAATAGTTATGTCGTTATTTTTTAAATATTTTGTTAGCCTGAAGCTTCCGTGTAATTTATTTCCTCATTGGAACTTTTATAGGAACAATTAAATTGTGCTGATAGTCCCTTAAGGATTACTCAAAAAAACAAACTTCATAACTGAGTAATTTATTAACTCCACTTTTTCGCATACCTGTAAAGTGTTTATTTTATTTAATATTTTTCGTTAAATAATTTATGAAGTATCAAGGAAATCATAAATGGCCTTTCTTTCAATTTTTCTAGTTTATGGAAAGTCATTTTTATTTTGTTAACAGCATTTGTAATTTGACGCAAATAAACTTTAAGCAGCGCTGTTTTCTGTTTTTATCACATGCATTATATTGACTTATTTAATTTTTAATGTTATGCAGATATTTCTGCTATGAGTGTTAGAAAAACATTAAACGCTGAACAAGCCCAAGCCATTCTTTAACATCAATAACCTGGATTTTTGCTATATTTTCATAGTTGCTTCTTTTCTGAAAATTCAGAAGACTACTGAATAATGTATGATTTTGTGTAGAGTTTTATAAGAATTTTCAATATGTGTTCGCAATATTTTACTAAACTCTGAAGGAAATAAAACTAAATATATTGCCTTTGTAATAAGAAGGAAAATTATTACAATATTATTTCAGTAAACTGAGATAGGTAATTGACCAGTGTATTATGGATGGAAAATTCATAAACATACAAGAAGAGTATTAAATAATCTTGGTAATAAAAATGCACAAAGCAGCTATTAAAATAAATATTTTTTTAAATACATCTTGAATATATTTTCTTGTAAATTGTCTTACTTCTCTAAAATAATCTCTAAGTATTTTAAGCTATATTTTTTCTGTTATTATTATTTTTAAAGACTTTTCTTTTCAAAACAAATTAATTATCAATGCACGATATCTTATTACTCAATTTATGCTCATAAAATGCTGGTTACCATTAGTATAAAGAAGTCAGATATTATTATTTGAAATAAACATATTTTATAATAAAAATAATTGGATTAAAGATAGTATTAGATATACGTAAAACTTGTAATTATTAAATGTTTCATTCCTTATACAAGGGGTACCATAAAGTTTAATTATTATTATGAAATAATCAAGAGTTATCTGAATAAAATTTATTATGTATATTAATTGATGTTTTATGTACACAATGGTATCAGTTAGAATTAATAATGTTGATTTATTTGGATTCAGGAGGCCATAGATTGAAGTAACACGCAGTATAGTAGAGTTTTAGTTATTATCTCGGGGTATCGTAAAGTTCAAATTATTATTAAAATAACCATACATAAACATAATTTTTACTTAAAATCCTTAAGCCTCTCTGCATATTTACAATCTAAAATTATATATTTGTCCAGGCGTCTCTGGATTTTTGGCAGGCCGCCATTGCAGAACTCAGCAGACTGAACTCTTATCTTCTCCAAAAGGTAGATTACTTCAATCTACAACGTCCTGAAGCCAAAGAAATCAACATTAATAATTGTAATTTACGCTATTATGTATAAAAGGATCAATTAAAATGCAAAATAAATTTTATCTAGATATCTCCGTTACTTCTTAGTAATAATTAAAGCTTTACGTTCGATATCCCTTAGTATTATATATATTCAATGTATTTGACTGATAACTGAATACATTATGCATGTTCAAAAGCAAAATACATCTTATTAAACAACGAAATTTTAGCAAAATATTATTTATCATCCATTGAATGCCAAAGTTGAATTTAATTTAAAACTCAAATTATAACTTAAGTTTATTTCAGCGGTAAATCATTGCGCAATTAGTCACTTTCTAAAAAGCACTTTAATGAAAGTAATTAATCATAATTAAACATAAATTTAAGCATTAATATTCAAGTGTCCTTTAATGGTAATAAATTACAAATAATTCATTTCTAAAATATTTTTATAAATGTAATTTATCTTAATTAGTTCAACTTAATAAATGACATAATTTCTTAGAAATTCGCTTCAATCACTTACTCGCATTTATGTAATCTCTCATGAATTTTTGCACTCTCTATCTCTTTTTGCATTAATGAAAAAAAAATCTATAATTCTGAGCAGTAAAAATTAACTAAAAATAATCTGTAACATCTTATGGTGATTGCAATATGCATATGATATTGTAACATTTCATAAATACTCGTATGTTTAAAAGTAATTTTTGATTTATTCAAGATTTTTAATATCCAAAAATCTGATAAATATTTACAATAAAAAATGTAATTCTTTTTATTCCAATTTTACATAAATTTTGTATTTTGTAATCATGACTGATCTTCTAACTAGTAATAAAAACTTTAACTTGATTATAGAAAATCTAGGTACGCGTTTCTTATCTACGTCAATTCCATACTTCCCTCTCAGCAAGTTTTGTATTTATGGCTCAGAAAAGTGAACGAAGCCACGTTCACGTTAAATCACAGGGGAAAAAGATAGGGGGAAAATACGATGTTGTGTTCCTAGGTTAATCATAAGGTTCATTATTTAAACTATGTAGAGGAAGCACACTTCTGTACAGAAGCCGCGTATCGAACATTCTATACGTGCACGGCCACATTCGATCTACATCACGTATAATGTAGCACTAACCGCGTAACCATTACAGTATTTGGGTTTCACCTTCATCTTGTTGGGCTTCAGCGTTGAAATAGCAGACTTGGCGTTCTTTATGTAACCTCAGCTCTAGTTTCTTCGATGTTGCTTTCTGCTCTTACCCGTGAAAATGGGATTAGAGATAGTCGAGGGTTTTTAATTATGCATACTGCGAAAGAAGGGAAGATTGTGGATCTTTTTTAATGATCATTTTTACCTTTTTTGCTGCAATTGTCGAGGAGGATTACATCCCGTCGCTGATTAACGACGGAGAACTTGACAAATTGGAGAACTTAAATTGATTGCGATGAAAGAATAAAAGATTAGAAGAGAAAAAAAAAGAAAGCGAACGGTTGTAATTAAGATGTTCTTTAATTTTCTGTTACTAGTGTTGCGAGAAAATTGAAGCGAATATTATTTTGGTATCGATATTTTTTAATTAGTAACCGTTCCATTCTATAATGAGAAAATAATAGAATATAGCTGGTGGTGATAATAAGAAAAGATTACAATCATGAACTGGAAGAGAATATGATTTGTGCATCAATACTTTTGCTAAAGGATTTATGTAAGCATGACTTAAAAAGTGTAGAAATAGTTTTGCAAAATTGCAAAAGTGCACTCAATTATTTGAGTGAGTGCTAAAATTATTCAGTCGTGTTAATGAATGTAGAATTATCTAAGCTATTTTTTATTTGTTATTCTAGAATGCAAAGCCTTTTCTTGAATATATAATTTACAGATATTAATCATGCAATCACTTTAAACGTGAATACGTTTTAGTGCTAAGAAATAATAAGGGGACTGACAAAGACGTTATGAAATGTATTTATAACTTAAGATTTTCTCTTATGTAAGCATATCTCTTATAAGAATTACATAAGCTTAACTTGAAAAGTTAGAATACAATATTACAGTATTTCTCAATCATTTGGCTGAGTGCAGAACGACTCAATTGTTTTAATGAATGCAGAATTATCCTAATCATTTTTATAGATTTAAAAATGTCAAAGACTTTTCTTCAATATTTAATTTCTAGACATTAATAAATAATTTTTAATGTGAATACATTTTATGATTTTCTAAATAATTAAAGGATTAAAACGGTCGTTAGAATATATTTCTAAATTAGTATTTTACTTTTTGTTCAATTAAAATCTTCCAGAAACATAAGTTTTAATCATATTTGACATTACAATGCTTACTGGATATATCTAAGCGTATTGTTTTGTATGCATACTGTTTTGATATTTTGGGACTTTTTAACATTCTCTTTAGATGATGAATCCTTGAATATTCCAATTCTCCACTTCAGTATCTCCAGTTTCTATTAATCCATGAGTATACCACATTATTTTCAGTGTGAATGACACAAATGTAATAAATTAAAATAAATACACAGTAATAGATTAGGAATTATGCATAAATAAAAGTATTCTGTATAAAGACCCCTTAAAATAAATCAAACTCTTTTAAATATTATTTTTGATATGATATGTAAATTCATTTACAGTAGTACAAAAATATTTTAAATTTACAAATTCAAAATTTCATTGCAAATTCAATATTTTTTCAATCTTGAACTTTTTTAAGTTGATTTTTTTAAAAAGGAGCATTTCGCTTGAATATGAAAATAAGTTAATTTAAACTTAATGTATCATTATATTTCTTATCAAATTGTAATTTTCTGTTCAATTTGTTAAACAATTTTCAGACATTTTTATTCATATTGATTTAAATGTTAAGATAAATGATAAACACTTTTCTATAAGCTTTGATTGAAATACATAGGGAATGACAATGTTTTATATCATTAGCAGTTGAATGAGTTTTGTAGTTTACATACAAAATACTATTTTACTTTTTTTAGAATTTCAAGTTAATAACCAAAGTTACTGAAACCACACAAAAATTAATTGTTTTTTTTTCAGTTGATTTTTGATTATCGACATATATTTTTAATTTAATATATTATCTGTATTACATTAATATATTTATTTAAATAAACAACTCTTGGTTTCTTTTTAAAACAGTTTGTGCGTGACGTTTCAAAGTAGATGTAATTAATATCTCCTTCCATGACCCCAACGGTTCTTTTCAATACGTGTCACACGTTGTTCCGATTCATTGATTAATGGACAAAAACCAACAAAATGCCCTTAGGTAATATATTAATTTCCGATGAAAGGTGTTTACCCAGGTTTCCAGAAAACGAAATAGAATAAATGTCGTATTGTTACTCTCTGTATGCGTTCTTTCTTAAGAAACATATCAACCTGAAAGCGCGAGTAAGCCTTCAGGGTGTATGGCTATGATTGAACTTCCGAGTCATATTCACTGAGCCATCCCTTATTTGTTTTTGATAAATTTATCAGTTCTTTCGAAAACTTACGAATTTTGACAAGATGATAATTATTCCTTGTGTACTTTCACGTTTCTTAAGAAAGAAATCATGTTTCAAAAGAAAAATTCTTTAAAAAGATATTATTCTTTTAACATCATTGTCTTATAATTATATTGTAAAATAACTGTAGCAAACAAATAAATTCATTTTAAATAAATAGATTTCAAAATTTTCCATCGGGTTGTATTTTTAATGAATTGAAGGAAAAAAATCAAAACATTTTTTTTTTCTTTTTATTCCCCATAAAATAGGAATATTGTTATTAAGCGTAATTTGTGCAACTAAAATTTTGTATGAAAAGATGAATTGGAATTCAAGTAAAACTCCGTTAACTTGCATTTCTGTAATTCGAGAGTCTGCTTAATCCGTGGTATTACCATTGCTCCCATTTAATGAGATTCTGAATAATCATTTTTCTAATGACTCCAAGAATTTTTGTTAAATACCAGAGTTTATAGTTTTTTTTATCTTTCTAATTTATATAACGTCGAATAAATATGTCACTGAGTTTCTTTTTATAATAGCAAATTTATAATTCGACACAGAGAAATTAGAATGATAAAAAAGAAATTAGTCAAATTGCTCTAAACAACCAAAAAGAAGTACAGGGTTTAGTAGGGATCTTTTATTAAACAAGAACTCGCCAGTTACCTGATCGTAAAGTGCAGACAGTAACTTTTGTCATGAAAGAAAGATGACAAAAGTTGGAAAAAGTGGAGATGAACAAAATGTTGTGTGTAAGATGCATCTTTTGAAAGCTTAGGCACAAAAGAGAGGCGACCATTTTAGCATTTTTTATTCATCTCTCTGGATTTGAATTTTCGAATTGATATGAATCACCATTTCCTATTTCGCCATTTCTCTACTTTCAGATATTTTTTATTGGTCAAGTTTTAAGAGTTATTAGGAGAATTTTTGTATACGTGAATTTAGTTATAATTAAAAATAACGTCCAAGGAGTGAAAACGTTGTGCACAAAATTTATATTGATTTTGGAATTTATATTTTTGCTCAGTTTTTATATTAATACTGTAACTCACGGCTTATTTAACCTGTAGTTAAGTAACCATTATCCTCGACAACCACGAGTTAATGAGGTCAAACAGCAATATCCAATAAACTGGTCCTTTAAGAACTATTTAATGCAAACTAAAATTTCTTACATCTTGGTGCAACTACTTCGCACCATTTAAGAGGACATAATATGCTGAAGACCATACTTTTGCAAAATATTTTTGTAAACAAAAATTATGTTCACTATATTTGAATAAATATAAAATATTTATTTCAGAAAAACAAATTCATTTTCAAGCAAACTATATCTTAAAATTTTAATTTTTTTCAAAATATTTCAATATTTTATCATTTCTACTTCTTCAATAAATTTTCATATGCTTAAAAATTTCTTATCAATTTCTTAAAAGTTTTTCTCTAAGACTGTGAGCTGATTTGGTTACACAAGTGTTATTTATAGTTTCACAATTTTTTTTCTGTCAGACTCTACAAAAACAATTAAAACAATAATTATGTCTAAGTTTGCAGATTTTTTAAAAAAATAACTATTTGTCTAATTAATTATTCCGTGCACAGAATTATCAAACATATGCAAAACAACCAAGAAAAAATTTCGAAGTTTCATATTGATAAAAAATACCTTTAACATTTTAAATACAGGATTACCATGTCATTGTTATTCTAATAGAATGTAATTATTGACAGCAATTCTATCGTTCTGACATCATGTTCTCATAAAAGAAAGAACGATGTATTTTTTTTTAATGAAGACATGCTGTCTTATGAGCATTTATTAATGAGATATTTGTTAGAATTTTTTTTATAACTACATCATATTTGATTCATAAACTATGCATTTTCAAAAAAATAAAAAAATTATTTTCGAACAATTATTTAAAATTAATTTTTTTCAAAATAATGAAATATATTAAAACTCCCATTACATCTATATATTTCCATATTTTTTTTAAAAAAATCTTGAATTTCTTTGTTGTGTTTCTCATAATTCTGTGCGTAGGTTTGCTTGTTTTGTACTAGAATGGCATTTTAAAAATTGTTCTCAATAAGACACAACAAAAACAATAAAAATAACTTTATCTAACATTTTTTTTAAAATATAATTGTTTATCTAAATCGTTATTTCCTTCAAAGAATTATCAAAACAATAATACGAAAAAAAAAACCCATGAAAATTGGATTTTATTCTTACCTACAATAGTTTGTTTTAATTCCTAAGAGTTATTTAAAAAAAAAAAAGTTTAGCATTTTAAATAAATGACCATCAAGAAATTACAAAGCTCAGCAAATCAATTTAAATTTTGAAGATCAATGAAATGATTTGGTATGTAGATTAAAAAAAATTAAATAACTAATTCAATGATACAGGTACAGCTGCAAAATTTTGTGCATACTCATAAAAAAATCAATCAATGAAAATATGGTTCTTTAAATAAATATTCTTCGGTAAGAATAAAGTAAATTTTATTCGGTAGGAAAAGGACACATTTTATTTGATGATTTGATTATTTTTAGGTTTTGATGTGTTGCCTTAAAATAAAAATGATACAAGTAAATTAGGATTGATAATTATATGCATATATATGTATATATATGCATGCATGTATATATATATATATATATACTCATCATGTAATAATAACTTAATATATATATATGTAATAATAACATGTATATATATGTATATACGTAATAATAACAATATATATATACTTACACATGTATGTATATATACGTAATATATATCATATGTATATGTATAGCATGTATGTAATATATGCATGTGTAATATATATAATATTGCAGCTTTATATAATAATACGTGTATATGTAATAATAATATCTTTCATACATACATGTATAATATACGTGTGTATATGTAATATTTTTGCATACATGTATATACGTAATAATATGTAATATGTATATATATGTAATAATAATAATAATATGCATGCATGTATATACGTGTGTAATATTTTGGCCAGCAACTCAATAACCGTATGTATGTATATATATATATATAACTAATACATACATATATATGCATGTATATGTAATGTACATACATATACTATACGTGTATATTGTACATGCATATAATAATAATATCATTGTATATGTATATATATTATATAATAATAATATGTATATGTATATGTATATATATATTATAATAATAATACATGTATATATATAACACATCGATCAATAACTCCCAGGTCTAAAATTGAAACCAACATTTTTCCAAATTTTATTCATCAATATAACCTTTTGTTAATCATCTTTTTGATACATCAGTTCCAACCTTTTCAAAATCTTTTTCCTTCAAAAATTTTTCTTTTTCATAGAAATCTTTTTGTTGCAGGTAAATGCTATAAACAGCTTTCTGAATCATCAGCTCGTTGCTGTTTTTGTTCCATCGAAAACAATCCGCGGCATTAACTTGGAAAAACCTTTTCATTCACTTCATAAAACCTTTTCCTGGTCCGATCGACTTAAAATTGACACGTTTCAAGCAAAGGTTAGTACTCTAGAAAGACCTGGTTACTGGTTTACTACAGGCCATACCTGTAGTCTCAGGGTTATTGATCGATGTGTTATATATATATATAATTATTTCTATATATACATATATATATATATATGTATATATAGTAATAATTTATTATTATTATTTTTTAGTTTTTGTCAAATACACAGTATGTGAAAATGAATTAAATAATTCTTAATAAAGAAAAAAATGACTAGATTTCACTTCGGTTGAATGATTTAACTTCTAATAAAACAACTTCTAAAGTAAATCATAATCTTTCGAATTTTGTAGTAGACATTACGATTAAATAGATTTATTTGAATATATTTTCTCTTTTAACAACTATTAACACAGATTCACCTTGTGGTAATTTCCCAAAATGTTTTGGCTTCACCGGGTCAGATGTAAAGAGAAACGAGAATGTGGTTGTATTTTATTTCTTTCCAGGTCTTCCATGTATGTTGTTGACTGCTTGTCAAAGTAAAACCGATTACGCTTCGCTTCTTTCGAACTTTGAACAGGTGCAACGAATTTATTCAATTTTTCCACGGATCATCTGAGCTGGGTATTTCAACCATAGGGCTTTTTTAGAGCATTTTATCACTTTAAGATCTAGAAGATGGGCGAAACAAATCTATAGGTAAAGAAAATTTAGGTATCATTTTCAAAGATTTGTGTGGGACTATC
This sequence comes from Nephila pilipes, assembly GCA_019974015.1. Lineage (NCBI taxonomy): Eukaryota > Metazoa > Arthropoda > Arachnida > Araneae > Nephilidae > Nephila > Nephila pilipes. Next base: position 158,747 of record BMAW01034725.1, on the reverse strand, counting down.
GTTGAGATAATAATATTTTTTCGCCTTTTTACTTCTTTTCCTTGAAATAAAACTTTGAAATAAATTTTTATACATTCAATGCAAAATTTTTTCGAAATTTTATCTCTTTATGAAGGATGTAGTAGAAATCTCGGATAGTTATTTGTTTTAAAGATGAATTCATTAAAAGGAATTTATTTTTTGGTGTCCCTTCTATTTAAGGGAATGGCTGAATTTATAATTTTTATTCAAAATACTAAGTTACGGTAAACAGTTAAAATCACTTAACTGTTAAAACTTTTCAAAGGTTTTTTTTTAAGTGTTTTAGCTTAAAAAATCCCAAAATTGTTGTTTTATTTAGTTCTTCTTGTTGAAATATATTATAATCCCCTTCCTTTTTTTAACTATTATATATATTTAAGCCTTTTATTATAAATATTTATTTTTATTTTATACAATTACAAAAATATGCAACTTCTGTTTGTTAAATATTCCAAAACGCTACAAATGATACAATGTTAAAAATATTCCAAAAATTACAAATAATACATTATTAAAACTTAAATTATACACTCCTCCTCACCGCAGCTTCCAAAGATTTTCATTGAGTATAAGGAATAATATAATGACATGAGGCAGCATATAATACATAATAGTTTATTATTTTAATGAGAGAGAGATAGGTTTCGCGCAGTGGTAATATCATAGTGGTAGGATATTGGTCGTGAGCTCACTGCTGGTGTTGTTTTCATCGAGTAGTGGGTTCATGTCCTGATGCCACTAAGAGCCCGACGTATTGCACGTGAAATCTATCGAGACCTTAAGTCCACCCGTTGCTGTGGTGTAGAAGTTTGAAGAGGTAAGATCAAACTCAGGAATCTTCCTCGTTACTAGACTAAGATTCAAATTTACGAGGTCCGCAGCCATAGCTTTTAAATACGACGTTAAAAGGAACCAATAAATCAATCTAGTGATTAGAGTTCGTATAAAAATTCATTGGAAGTATAAGTCTACGATATGGAGAAAATGTAGATTTTTAAAATTTAAGCGTTTACATTTCCTTAAAAACTCAGTATTATGTTGTAAACTAGACTCTAAGGGAAAATGAATGTCTAACCATGAATATGCTTATATAAAAGTAATAGATAGCATTTTTCAGAAATTCATTAATAATAATAAAATGGTGAAGCTGAAAAAATAAGAACACTTCACGAAGAAAGAAACATTTAGTATAAATGCAAATAAAACACTTGCGATACCTTCTTATAGCAATTAAAATATAATTTAATACTTTTTCAGTTTTCGTTTTAATCCACATGCACTAACAAAGCGTAAATTTGATAAAATTAGTAATAAATACAGCCAAACAGATGATAGTAGTAATAGAAATGAGGTAATGACTGTAACGCGCGAAGATCATTAAACCGGGTCTAGATGTGTTTCCATATATAATATTTTAACATGCTAAATATACGTATATTAATATAACATAGAATTATTCTTTTCAAAATTTAAGTAAATTTGCATTTTTTGTGAAAATTTAGAAACATTCCGTAAAAATTCAACTTTTCATATTAATATCTAATATAAAAATATTAATTTTTCTAACTTAAATATATTCAAGATTAATTTTGGAATATATATAAGGAACCCGGTTGTTGGAACAGGTGGGAATTGTGGTAATATATTCAAACATGACTTTCGGCATAATAATAAAGTGAAAATGAGACATAATAATCAGAGATCTTCGCTATCTGAAATAGATATAATTTACAATATTACGACATCAATATGAATTAAAATGCAGAAAAAAAATTTCATCCAGATATATCAGTTACTTATAAGAAATAATTAAATTTACTTTGTTATCTTTATGTATTTCTCAACTTTAAAATGCAAAGCATATTTATGAATTAAAAATTATTCTATATTTAAAGTTTGAAAATCCCTATAGTATTAAAGTATAAAGAAATATTTTTGTTTCGGAAGGGTAGAGGGTATTTTTTTTAATTTTATCTTTTATCCTTCATCGCGGATTGTGGGTGTCTTCTTTTTCAAAAGTGATGAAATGAAGGGAAAGAGCTCTAAATTCTTGAAAAGACAAATTTTTATCTTTTCATGTCTGTCTTTAAGTCCGGGTCAAGTTTCTTTCCGCCTCTTTTCTCATCCATCATCAGATAACTTTCTTTTTCTTCATCAAATGTATCTCAAGAAAAGGCTTTCAAACACTGGAACATTTTTGTTTATATTGAAACCAATTATTGGTACTCTATTTTTTACTTGGAATTTGATACACCTAGTATTTATAGAACAAAACCATTTTACTGTCTTATGTAACTTTTTTTTTATCGTAGAAATAAAGGTAGAGTCGTTTCTACTTTCAGACAACAAATCATTTTACTTTTTAAGGGATTTCGTCTGTTTGTCTTAAGCAATTTATATAGAAAAGGCTTCTTTAATCTAAACTCAATCATCAAAATGAAACTTAAGTACATACATATTATTAGTACTTATAGAAATATGTTACAGTCTTCAAAAAGAGTACGGACCAATTTCTTAACAAGTCATAAAATGAATTGTGTTGCTATTGTATAAGTAACAAATTAAAAAATTATTTTGTTCCTAAAAATTCAATCATAAGGTTTATTTTCAATTTCCTGAACATTTTTATAAAATAAATATCTCAGAAGTTATTTCTAGAAAGATCATATTGAGAGGGGTACAAAAAGTACAGTTTTAGAAATAACAAATTAAGTTTTAAGAATGGGAAAATACACTTATTTTATTCCTTGATCCCTTGTCCTTTTTCTAAGATGTCCATGGTATGAAGCCTTTCGCTTCCAAAAAAATAATTGTTTAAACATTTCGGGGAGATGAGATCATTTTCACGTTCATTAGAGCATATTCCTTGAAAGCATCTTATTGTTTAGATTGTTAGTAGTTTTCCGGTGTATAATGACACATTCCTGTCTCATCAATGTTGAAAGTTATTGTGAACACGAAAGCTATTGGCTATGGATTTTGTAATTTTTAACCTCTCTTAAGTGATGAAGGCAACATATGAGCTAGTATCTCCTTTTCCAAACTTCCATAACAGACCTTGACAAGATTTAAAATGCATTAGCCGAGCTAGCGGTTAGAGCTTGAGCCCATGACTCGAAGAAAATCACGAGACCCATAATTCTGAGATCATGACACTGTGCTACAGCGGCCACTCTCATCGAAGATGAGAACTTGACTGAAATTAACGACGTCAACTCAATGGGGTAACTGTGAAAATTAATATTAATGAGTTTCAAACATGTTTTTCAGCCATTTAACAGATGACAACACACAATAATAACGCTAACTTACTTAACAACGCCATACATCTTCAAATATAGGTACTTTTTTAACTACTCTTGTAATTATTGTGTTTTTCTATCTGTAGATGCATCGATTAACTTATTAAAGATTTAATGGTGAAGCTAATTTTAATCCTAGCAATTTTCGATTATTTAAATCTGTATTTCGTAAAATTGAGGCAGTTCTCCAGAATAAGACTCTTGGCCGTGGTAACCTTGTGGTCATGATACGGGACTCGCGACCGGTTGTGTTCTTCAAGTCGTAGGTTCAAGCCTTGATGTCACTAAAAACACTCTGTGTAGTTGTAGCTGAAGCACGATATATCTACCGAGGGTCAAAATCATCCCGTTGGAGTGAAATGGAAGGTAGGAGAGGGGGGTGCAAACTCAGGTGTCATCCTCGTCCCTTCACCAAGGTTCAAAATTACGAGGTCCGTTACCAATTACCCTGGTACAATAGGATTATATTTAAAGATAACAACTTGTAGCCATTCTACACCCACATCTATTTTCAGCGATTATGATTTTCTCCATCTCTTCAGATATTTTTCATATGTGTATGCTTCTTTCCTCTGTTATTTATTTACAAAGTTATACAATAACAAAATTACATATTTTTGGTATTTTTTCTACACATATTTTCATGATTTAATCTAACTTTTTCCGTGAATAATTTTGCAAAGCATTGTGTTTTATCTTCGATAAAATTGGGAAAAATAATCTTATATATCGCCTTCCAAAGCATGTTGTTTTCATTAAATCCATTAGGATGTTATGAACACGAATCAAAATCATCCAACTGTATTTGATTGACTAAAGAAAATCATAGATTATCTGATAGAAATCATTTTATTTTTGCAATTTATTTTTAAGCATTCGATGATCAAACTGGATTTCAATTATAGTACTCTCTTTTAATTGCAGTTTTCCAGAAATTTTCGATTATACTCTTCAGCAAATAAGTATTTTAAAATCAAAACAATACTTAAGTATTTTATTTTAAGAATTCGCACAGTTGTTTTGGAAGTTAAATTACTTCTGATTTAGAGTAAATTATTAATTTTAATTACATCGTTCAATTTGGAAGGATTTGATCTTCTGTTAAAATTATTTTGAGTAGAGATATCTGATGATAAAGTTATCATAAAAATCCCAGACATTGACTAATTGAGTTATGACTAATGTTGAATTCTAAAAGCAGCGGTCTAATTTCTTGCTGTTTGTATTTATTGATCGTTCTATATCTTGTAATGTTTAGATATAAATGCTTTTAGTAACCATCAAGGATTAAACCTTGGCAATTTGGCTAGATTGATATGAAAAATTTACCCCTTGATTGAAAATATGTATAATAAGGCAACATAAACTATGAAAATGATCTATAATGATTATTTTGTTTGATAAAGAATTTTCGTGTTATGTCTTACATATTTTAATTGCTTCTTTCTCTCCCATGAACTATTTAGAACGATTAAATGTTTCACTTTTATATAAACACTTCTTTGCGGATAAATTTAAGTAAATGAAATTAAAATATGAACATCTTTCAAGAAACTGAATTTTTTTAAAATTTATCTATTTGGTTTTTTTTTTCAAAACAAAATACAAAATCCCACTAATTTATGACATCCTTTGATTTAACGAAATACTAACTAAAATAGTGAATGAATCTGTGATGAGCGTGAAAAGGATGGTCTTCAAATGCAAATGAAAAATAACTAAACAAAGATTTACCAGTATCATTCGTGTTTTAATCAAATTTTCCTTTTAATTTAACACATGTTGATAAAATCAAGCAAAAGTGGTTTATATGAGTGATTGAGGGTGAGTATGGAATTCAAGGGATCACGGTCGGCTAAAACTAAATTTGACTATACGTTGGACCAGGTGTGACTATAATCCTGACATTTGAAGAAATACAAAAAAAAAAAAAAAAAAAAAAAAAAAAGTTTTTCGACAATAGAGGATCGAAAATAAATAGGACTGCTAGGTTATCCAGGGAGTGCGTCACCCGTGTTTATCAAAAACAGCAAAAAATTGTTACGATACCTCAAGGTCTTGATACTTGTATTACCTGAACCTGAGGGGAGGGAACAAAATAATATATGACAAAATTACAGTACATTTACATTGAGTAATTCAGTAAGAATTAATACTGAAACAATGATTGAAGAATTTTCTTAACACACACATTTCTTTTCTTTTCAAATTTATTCCTCATTAAATACATTGTGTAAACAATATGAAACAAGGTTAACCGTCCGAAGTTAACTCGTAGAAATTATCTCCAGGGTATAAAAAGAACAAAAATTAAAGATTTATATTTCTGATTCTGTTTAAACAGAATTAAAAGGAAAAAAAAAAAACATTTAAACTTACTTCTTCTTCCTACGTTAATCAAACTCTTTTGTTTCGTCCAAATACTTGTTTCCTGGCAAAATAGTCTGAGTATGTTTTTCTTTCCATTCAAAATATTGAAGTTGTCAGTGAGGCTTCGCATTCCTTTTATTTTTATGTAATGGCTTTAATTCCCCAAGAGAATGTTCTCCAGCGTAGTTTCATTTTACAAGCAAGGTCAAAAGAGATTGAATGTAAAGCATACGAGTATCGTGGCTTAATGCGAGTGTCGGAGGAAGTTAATGAAAACAGGTATTGATTTACTTTTTGGAAATTGGAAAAGAATTCAGAAGAAAAGATCGGATGGCATTCTGAAGAAAAATGATGATATAATCACTATTTCGGGTGTGATATTTTCAGCGTATCGATGTTACTTTTTTTTTCTGTGAGTGTGCAAACAATAACGGATAATGTTACGCCTCAAAGCATTGAACTAGAAACAAGTTGCATAAAACGATTTTTCGATGGATTTTTTTTTCTCTTCTAAGAAAAGAGAAGAAAAAAAAATTAATCGATTGTAATGCAAATTAGAATAAAACATTTAATACGATAAATGCGTTTCCTATTTATGTAATAATTTGTCACAAGTATTTTAAAACATTTTAGAAATATTATCATTAACATTTAATTGTTACAATGAAATAATACCTATACCAATATAAAATTTATTCTCCATAAAAATTAATTCTTATGTACATAATATTATAAATTACAATTAATTTCATTGATTTCATGAGCATAAATTAAAATAAATCACAGTATAATAAAGTATTAATTATTATCTTTGAGTATCATTAAGTTATAATTACTACTATATGTATATATGATGCAAAAGAAACTCCATTTTTATTTATTATTCTTAAGAAATTTCACCATATAGTCATTATCCAGAGTTATACGTTTCTCCTAGTATTTCTTGACTTTCCAAAGTCCATCAGTGTAGAGCTCAATAGAATGAACTCTAACTTCACCACGCTGCGGGGAGCTTCTATCTGTAACTTACTTCAGTATTACCAGTTCCTGATACCTTTTCCGCATATTTTATTTTACTTGAAGCATCTTGACATTTAAGAGCACATGTTGAATTACGAGAAAGTACAGCCCCAGTTTTGGGATATTTAGCAGGAGCAAGAGAGTCACTTATTTTAACTGTTTGCAGTTCAGTTCTGAAGATTTTCAAATTGTTTCAAAGACGGAGATATTTTTTTACTGAATTTCCTCAACACTCTTGCGGAAAATTTTCGGAATTAAGGGGATTTCATATTTTAAACTGGAACTTCTATCGATACTACACTAGACAGAAACATGGAAGATTCATATCTGGAAAATAGTTGAGGTTGGCAAGTGCCATGGACTTACATCCTACAAACTAAAAAAAAACTGCCTACATCCTACAAACTATTGAAAGGAGTTACAAATTCATTTTTATTTAGTATAGTATAGTCATGTCATAGTCGTTAAAGAAGTAGTATGTTGTAATCCAACAGTTCTGTATTTAAAATTATAGCCCTTTGTGTATGGAAATATGTTACATGGAAGAGAACACTATAAGTTATAGTAGACATCATAAGCAGCGAATGTATGTGGCTCTAAAAGAAAGCGGCCAACGGCAACGACAGCTGTTATATTCGGTAAAAACGAGAAACCCCTAAAATTCTGCCTACGTAGCTATAAAAGGAGACTATAATCTTTGTACTACATGTACAATTTTACGAAACGGATGGCTTAAAGTTAGTGACAGTTGCAGTTGATATAGGCATGAATGTTGGTTGGTAGGATTTGGTAGGGTGTTAAAAATAGAAAGTAAGTCCAAGAAGAAGGAAAAAAGGAGATATCGTCTGATCGTCACACACACACACACATATATATATATATATATGTGTGTGTGTATGTGTGTATTAAACACACATACAAAAGGTTAATTACTTATCATTAACCTTTTGACAATGAATTAATCATTAACATTTCACCTTTAAAGGTCTTTAAAAATTAATGACCAAGTAAAAAAGGCGAATTTCAAGTTCCTCGAACAATTAAGATCGTTTATTCATTTCACTGAGAGGGAGAGGCAACAAGTATCCGTAAGGCAAGAGACACAGCTCCGCCGTTTCAATGACATAAGAAGATCGTAGAACAGAGCAGAAGATAGAGAATTCTAACTTACAATTGATTTTATACCAGGAATTTCTACAGATCACGTGGGTATCTCACATGGTCTAAGATGCAGGGTTAATAAGATATATTTCATGGCGTCTATCAGACTAGTGGGAATTATTTGTGATAGATTTATGATTACGTTAAACGATATTCAACAGATTTTATGAGTGTAGCGATGCAATAAATAAAATAATAATTTGAAATCCGATCAGAAAATAGGAATGAACCCTTTATATATATATATATATATATATATATATAAAGGGTAGGAATATTTTATAGGAATATTTTATTGGGCTTTTTATTACGTAATAACAAATTAACCACACATAAAATAGACAAATTTAATAACATTAAAAAATTCTTCAGCAACTGTTTGGATCATGATTATCCAATAAATTTCTTAAATACTTATATACATCACAAATATATTAAACATCTTTGCGAATCGTGATCCAATTTCAAATCCACCACACAACAATAGGTCCACAAAGTCGGCTTGTTAGTGGTCTAGCCGTGAAGAATCTATTTATTTACATTTACACAGCTTACATTTTTACTCACTCTCTGGACCGTTATACTCCTTTACCATACAACTTATTACCAACCAATTGTTTGCATCCTTTTACATTTTATTACCAATCAAACAATGATTTAAATCTTTTTTCAATTTATATGGTGATGATGTGTTATATTTTTTTCATTTTGAGTATGTGATATACATCTTGAAGCTTAAAGAAAATTCCGTCTTACTACTCACATATTTGAATCTTCATTTCTTTGAATTTCGTAAGTAATTTTTATATTTTGATCTGTTGATAATTTTTAGAATGATAGATTTTATTTTGTAAATTTTATCGTTGAAATTTTTTGCATTTTTTAATCATTGAACTATTTTGTTATTTGGATTTCCCAATTCAGCCTACCAGGAATTATAGATTTTATTTTTGTAGATTTTATCGCTGAATTTGTTTACATCTTTTAATCATGAACTTTTTTGCAATTTGGATTTCCTAATTCAGCCTACCAAGTCGCAAAGGGGGAGGTTGGTACCATTAAACTAGTTTAACCCCGCTTAATCGGTCCTCAGCCCGATATTGCTTTTTGACTTGCTGGGTTCCATATTTTCATTTATTTTTCTTTCATTGTTACATTTCTTTCTGGTTTTTTGTCTTTTTAATTATTTTAAATTATTCTTTCTTAAATTTTCAGTATATATATATATATATATATATATATATATATATATATATATATAT